>CM035440.1:105366200-105433700 GCA_020310875.1 Ceratopteris richardii | reverse complement strand
GACACCATAAAATGGCCTATGTACTTTGTAAATGATGTGTTTAAGGATGAATCAAAACAGATAACTTTGGACTTCAAGATCTCAAGAAAACGTTCCTCGACGAGCTTTTTTCTGATATGGCTGAATAGAATCTCTTCAAAGTTTCACAGCATGTAGATAACTTTGAGTGGATTCCAACAAGCGTTAGATTATTGAATTTGGTGGAGAAATGTTTGAGATATGCTCTTCACAAGTTCACAGACTTTCAAGTACTATAACAGAGAACTCAGAAATGAACAATGAAGATGTATGTATTAATGAACAGTTGTATACAAATCCACTGGCATGAAGTTCATTGCCTAATGGTGTAGATAGATCTGGGCTAGAGTATAGGCCTCACACACACTCAGAGTTGATAGTAATGATCTCGGGAATGATGAGTCTTACCCGCAACTTTTCCATGAACACTTTTATAGTGATTGAGTAAAAGTTTGAATTCAAATTCAAACTTTTGGCTCCCTATGATCAAGCTCCTATATCCTAGGAGATATTCCATCAATCAAAGAATAACTTTTTTCCACGAATCCTTTTGGTAGGTGTTTACAAAGATTCCAAGTCAATTTGACTTTTACAAAGAGGTAAAGTGGTAATTAACCACTAACATGAGTTCCTATGCTTCTCCATATGTGTATGGATCTCAATGTATCCTTCATGCCAAATGTGTAGGCTTGTGACTTGCACCAACAGCTCCCCCTCAAGCCAAACATTTTGGCTTGGTCTTCATCTTCAATCTTCATGTATATCCTGCAATCCAATCATTGCTTTGAACCTGCAAAGTTTGGTTCCATCCAAAGCTTTAATCAACAAATCTGCACATTGCATGTTGGTTGATACATAGGTTAGTTGAATGTCCTTGCTTAACAACTTCTCTCTCACATAATGGTAATGGATCTCTATGTGTTTGGTCCCAGCATGATAGATAGGATTAGCTACAAGGTGAAGTGAGCTTGTATTATGTCCAAAGATTATTGGTGACCTAGTATATAAACCCAATTTTGTATACAATAGCTTGATCCATATGGCTTCTTGTGTGGCATTAGCCAATCCTCTATACTCTGCCTCTGTAGAGGATAAAGCAATAGTAGGTTGCTTCTTTGAAGACCATGATATTGGTTTATCACCTGCAAAAGAAATGTATCCTGAAGTGCTCCTCGTATCATCCTTGCATCGTGCCAATCAGCATCTGAATAGATCTTGATATCAAGATCTAAAGTATAAGGGAAATACAAACCATGATGTTGTGTACCCTTGAGGTATTTTAGAATTCTTTTGGCAGCTTCTAAATGAGGTACTCTTGGCTTGTGCATAAATTGACTTAGCACACTAACTCCATATGCAATATCTATCCTTGTAAGGTAGCATAGTTCAAGCTACCAACCATGCTTTGGTCAATAGATGATGGGAATCCATCTCCCATGTTGTGTTGATGATTGCTCTGATACCATTGTGAGGAGATGGTTGGAGACACTCCAAAGATGAGGTGGCATTACAAACATCCTACTCTACATCTACCAATGTAGCTTTAGAGTACCTTAGTAGACACCTTTAGCTTCCCAAATATGCACTTGGACCTACTATGTATCTTGGAACATCATTCCCAAATTGTTATAGCAAAAATAGATAACTTTTGGATTTGAAGGACTCCAAAATCTTGTTATTTATGGAAAAGGTTCCTCTCAAAAAAAATTTAAGTGCTCACTCACTAATAATAATTGATTCAAGAGCTTTAAAAAATAGCAAAATGAATACCTTAGCTCACTATTAGGAGTTATTTTTCTAATCTAGGATGAGCATATGATGAGAAATGATATTAAGAAGTTGGGGGTGTAATATTCCTGGCTTGTTAGGAAGATGACAATGAGCAAACATAGGTTACTTGCAGAGAATTACCTCAAAATCTAATGATCCAAATGATGTGAAAATTACAATCTACAAGTACACTGATCATGCTACCTATCCCAAGTCAAATCATATCAAAATGATAAGTATACACAGAGGAACTTGATTAATCAATATCATGGAAATGAAGACTTGCAACAAACAATAGTACACATAGGATGACTTGCACTAAATGAAACAGATGTATATGATTATGAAGGTATGATACAAGGGAGATGATGTAGGAATACTCATACATATGTGGTCTTAGTGTAGCCACTTGAAGCTCAATGACTCGTGCTTCTCTACCTTCTTCTCGAGACCTAGAGTCATGTGTTTTTATAGTCATAAAGTAAATTTGAATTTTGAAATCTGCCACCTAAAGGTGTTCCTACTTTTAGGATAGTGATTGATTTGATTCCAACCACTAGGTGGGTGTGACTTGCAACTCCGAATGCCATGAGATTCCTTCAATCAACCTCTTTTAGTTTTATCTCAAGAGTTAAACTATAATGCTTTACAAGAAGGGTTCAATGTACTCTATAAGTGATCAAGGAATCATATGAGATAAACCTTTGATATTTGGTCAAGCATCAAGGCTTGCCAAATGTACCCAAAATTCTTGTACATTCCTTTTATATAATAGAAGAAGAAGATCATTCTTCCTTGCCTCAATATGTATGTGCACTCCTCTTTGATTGTGAGAGTGTGTGTGTGTGAGATATGTCCCTTATCTCCTCCCTCATGACATGATATCAGAGCGAATGTGGTTGTAGAGAGCTCATGGAGAAGGCTAACGATGAAGAGTATGTGAGAAGGCATGGAGAAAGCAGGATTCATAAACGATCTCACATTGCTACAAAAATGGTGTGAAGGTAGAAGCCCTCAAAATATTTTTGAGAGTTGTTGCTTTAGCATCACTTGTTTTGTCAAATTTCTATTAGGAGACATCTCAACCTCTATTTCAAGCTTGCAAAGTTGGGCCCACAAAAAATCCAAGTTAGTTTGCAAAAATGTATGCTGTGTCCTCTTTAGAAACACACATGTATTCTAGATAAAAAATTCCAAGCGATTTTGTGTATTGTTGATACATGAAAAACTGTGTTTTTTTGAGATCAAACTATCATGTCATAGTGCGATAGTGTTCAAGCAGAATTACCACTTGTAGTGTTTTTGCAGCATTGTGAATTGCTGCAAAAATGCCAAATGCAGATGGAATGAGTCACTTTATGAGTGATAAGCTAGACAAGAACATCTTCGATGCTTGAAGATTCTGAATGACAAATTTCTTGATGGGAAAAGGCTATTGGAAGTACATCAAAGGAGAGAACAAACACTCTTTGCAGTTACCAGAGAGGAATCAGACTGTGGACCAGTTAAGAGCATATGAGAAATGGAATCAAGGAGCATAAAAGGTAATGTATTGGCTGTCTATTAGCATACAAGATAGCATGACTGTGCACATACAGGATGCAAAGGCTCAGAAAGAGGCTTGGAATAGCTTGATCACATTGTATAAGACCAATACAAAGGCACAAAAATCACAACTCAAGAATGAGCTGCATACATTGGAGAAAAAGGGCATGTCGGTAAGTGACTACAATGGTTGAGTAATTTGTAGCAATTACCAGTTCTTGGATAATATGTTGAAACATGTGATGACACATCACACTCTATCATGCATATAGGAAACATAGCACTCTGTATGGAGGATGAAAAGGTAAAACATCTTGCAGATGTGCCACATGTTCCAAATAGAATGAATAATTTGGATTCTATTGGACAAATGGTTGACTAGGGATTACAAGTTAGATTCAATGTTGATTGGTAATCTGTAGAAGAGTATAAATAGGATGGACGATTGATTGCCAAAGGATGGTACATAAAGATGTTTGAGGTCCTGCAAAGACCACATCCATGGGTGGTTGTAGGTTTTATGTTACTTTCATTATGCCCATACATGAAAATTATGGGTATATTTCATGAGAGAGAAGAGTGAGGTGTTCACTCACTTCCAAAATTTTAAGGCTATGGTGGAAAAGGAGATAGGGAAGTATATTCAAACATTAAGATCTAATAGAGGAGGTGAATACATGTCAAATGAGTTCAACAACTTTATTAAAAGTCATGGAATTTCACGTCAGTTTTCATGTATGTACACACCACAACAAAATGGTGTTCATGAATGCAAAAATAGACATGGTGGAAAAGTAGATAGGGAAGTACATTCAGACATTAAGGTTTAATGGAGGAGGTGAATACATGTCAAATGAGTTCATTAACTTTCTTAAAATTCATGGAATTCCACGCCAGTTTTCATGTAGAAACAGCAAGAGCCTTGATGGATGAGAAGAATATGCCTCATTGTTATTGGGCAGAAGTTGTGCATACTATTGTATACATCATGAACACAACTCTGACTATTTTTATACATCAAGTTACACCTCAACAAAACTTTACAAGTAAAAAGCCAAACTTATCACATATGACAACTTTTGGTTGTATTGCACATGTGCATATTCCGTACGAGTTGAGAATGAAGCTTGATCCAAAAGTAGAAAATTGTATCTTCATTGGGTATTCCCTTGAGCAAAAGGGATATAAATGTTATAACCCACTCACATGATAGGAGAACATAAGTAGAGATGTGGTATTTGATGAAATTTCAAGCTTCTATGCAGATGCCAAAGAAGGACTCAATCTTGAACCAAATGACAAAGAAAATGCTAAATAATCGTGTAGAATATCAAGTTTTGAGTGGACCAGATGCATCAGCAAGCAATAGTTCCAACTCAAATCCATGGATTAGAAGATTGCATGGAAATTTCAATCTAGCAAATTCATCAACTACGTCAAAGAAAGGTAAAGAAAAGCTCTCTCCTCGTAGTAAAATACCTATAGGTTTTCAAGGCATTGATGGAGATTTGAGCGGTTTAGAAAAGAGCCTTGATAAGGAACTTGGATTACCCTCTGTGAAGACTCCAGGAGTAAGAAAGGCACATGTAGATGATACAAGGAGAAGTGGCCCAGGACTAAGAAGATGTGAGAGGATGTGGAATTCTATGAAATGATTGACGTATGACAATTATATGGCTTGTCATTGTGCCTACATGAACAAGATAATACAAGATGTTGAATCTTCTTGTTTTGAAGATGCAATTGGAAATGTAGATTGGGAAAAAGCTATGGATGAGGAGATGGCTGCACTTTATGGAAAGAAACCATGGAAGCTAGTTCCATTTCCATAAGGAAAGAAACCCATAGGTTGCAAGTGGATTTACAAGGTAAAGCACAGTGTTGATGGTAGCATAAGTAGGTATAAAGAATGAATGGTAAAAAAAGGATATGCACAAACATAGACATTGATTATGAGGAAATGTTCAGCCCTGTAGCTAAAATGTCTACTATCGGAGCACTTGTTGCATTCGCCATAACGAAAGGATGGACTTTGCATTAGATGGATGTGATGAATGCTTTCCTACATGGTGAGTTACAAGAAGAAGTATATATGGATCAACCACAAGGATATGAATTCAAAGCACCTATAATGTGTTTGCAAGTTGTAGAAGGCTTTGTATGGAGATAAAAAAGCCCCTCATGCTTGGCATGCAAGGATTCTTCACTACTTAACCACCATTGGATTTTCTATGTGTGATGTAGATCATTCACTATATGCAAGAAAGGGTGATGATCGCATCGTGATTATGGCTATTTATGTTGATGACTTGATTGTAGGTGGGGATAATGAAGAAACCATTAAAGAGGTAAAGAAACTTCTTATGCAGGAATTTGACATAAAGGTCTTGGTGTGTTGCACTATTTCTTGGCCATTCAGTTTATGCATATAGAAATAGGTATATGGATGTTACAAAGGCAATATGCCTTGAGTATGCTGCAAAAGCATGCTATGGCTGATTATAAGCCAATTTCTATGCCATTAGTTTAGAATTTGAAGTCGGATACTACATCAAGTGAAGCATTGGAAAATGCTACTATGTATAGGAAAATTATAGGAAGTTTGATATATCTCATAATTACAAGGCCTAATCTAAGCTACACTATTGGATGTGCATGTCAATTTATGCAAGTTCCCAAGAAGCCACATTTAGATGCTTTGATGCCCAATCTATGTTATGTGAGTGCTACTCTCGATTATGCATTGTTTTATGAATCTCGTGTAGATTTGCAGGTTCATGGATACACTGATGCAGGTTGGGCCGGTAGCATTTCAAATAGAAGATCTACTAGTGGCTTTCTATTCTTAGTTGGGAGTGTAACTATTACATGAAGTAGTAAGAAGCAACCCACAATTGCTTTGTCAAGTACAGAGGCTAAGTATAAAGGTGTTGCAATGGCGACATGTGAGGCATCATGGCTAGAGATGCTACTTGCAGATTTAAGTGTGGAAGTGCAAAAGCCTATCACCATCTATTGTGATAATCTTAGAAGCATACAATTAGCACCAAACCTTGTTTTACATGCTAGAACAAAGCATATTGACATATATTATCACTTCATTAGCGAGAACGTATTATCAGGTGATATTGATCTTGTTTACGTGAGAATAGATGAGAAAGTTGCATATATTTTCACTAAAGCACTTGGAGTCGAGAAGCTAAAGATGTTTTGGAAGATGCTTGGATTAGAGGACATGATGTTGAGATTGAGGGGTAGTGTGGAGATGTCAAGCTCAACATTTGATGATCCAGGATGACATCTATCATGTTTTTATTTATCTGACATGTATAGTGGTCACGTCGGTATATGTCAGGAATACTTCATTGAGCTTACTATATTTATCTACCGAGAGTGATGGCACACTTGTTTCTTGCAGCTCAGTCATTCATGGACATAACAATTTTCCTTATGTATTGTTCTTTATATATTGGACTTGTTGTATTGTTGTTTTTAGTTCATTCTTGTACATTCCTTTTATGTATTAGAAGAAGAAGAACATCATTCTTCCTTGCCTCAATCTATGTGTGCTCCTCTTTGATTGTGAGAGTGTGTGTATGAGCTCTCTCCCTTATCTCCTTTCTCATGATAGTAGGGAGGAAATGTTCAAATAATTTGCTAACAATAGTATACATCGGCCTTCCCATGCATCAATTGGTATCTTTTCCACTCGAGCAATGGTTTGTAGAAGTAGCAGATGTTGTTCTTTATATGTTTATTGACAAGTTATTGTGCATCCCTTCTACCCCAATAAACTTCACCCATGGTTTAACATGCATTTTAGGCACGTTCTGTAAAGTGGTTTACTTTGAAAATCTTGACATTGTTACGAAATGATAAAGCTTTGACGTACTTTTTGAATTTTTTCATAAGACCAGGTCTTTGTATGCTGAAAACACATATCTTTGTAATGAATACATTTTTTAATACTCCTATTTATTAAAAACAATTAAATCGAGCTCTAGTTCTACAAATATATTAATAGTTCTACAGATATCAATAGTCCAATATGTAGTGATTGAGTATCTACTCATCCCATAAGCTGTATATTTTGGGATTTTGTTGGTTTCATACATTTGAAGAAATAAACTTAAGATTTTAAACATGTACTGTTTATTTTTTAGCCACATTTTTTTCTCTTATAAAATTAATTGATCCCTTAAGTTGTATATTTTGTTCTCATTTACATCAAGCATTTAAAGAAATTAGTGATTGCTTCTATTACTGTTCTTCACTTATTTTTGCAGGGAGTAGAAGTAATTACTTGTTAGTGTTACTTGTTGAATGAAATACGATTTCGTAATTGCTTAGTACAGAAAGGTTTCGTGCTTCGAAGGCAGAACATTTGATGTGTATATTGCTCCAAGATCAGCGCGAGTCATGTGTTGGAAGAGCACATTAAAGGAGGAATGGAATGTGCATAAATTTGAGAAATTTGTATTACTTCGAGTGCTTAATCGTCTAAAGAGCAAATTAATTCTCCTTAGTAGTGACGTTTTTTATTTGTGCAAAAGTTATATATTCAAGAAGCATCTAGTTCTTCATGATAGCTCGATGCACACAAGCATTATTTCTTAAAGGCCCCTCAAAAGATGAGAAGTGCTACAATAGTCATGGTATCATCCTAAAACCTCTATATAAATTAAAGAGGAACACATCAGAGCTAAGCATGTGTATTGGAAAAGGATTGATAACAGAGAACATTGTTTATTGAACACTTAAAGTGCTGAAACTAAACTGTTATCATCCAAAGCACACTGAGGTAGGCCACTGAAAATTCTTTCGTAACAAAAAACAAATTGTTTGCTCACGTGTAGTATACTCGCAAGAGCTCTTCTGCTTTGAAAATGGAATCTCTCGACAGAATCAAGTTGGAGATTCATGACCATCATAACATTGGTGAGATTGAAGATACATACATTTGTAATTGATCTAGCAGTGGGTTTGGACACAATAGTTTTTCTTACAAGTTTAGAATATGAACCCGAGTATCCCAGCTGCATGTGTTTGCTTATCCTATGCTCATTCCCGTTGCATGTATTCCAGTTGCATGTGTCTTGTATTGTGTTTGCTTATCCTATGCTCATTCCAGTTTGCATGTATTCCCGTTGCATGTGTCTTGCATTGTGTTTGCTTATCCTATGCTCATTCATATAGGATCCTACTTTTGAATGTCCGTTTGGAATCTTGTTCGTGATGATCATGAAAATTTCGAAATTTTAATGATGAAACTGAAGTATGATTTGTATTTTCAATCGGAAGTAAATTGAAAGGTGGATTGCCAAGAAAGCGCTAGATTCTCCTTGTTGTTCATATTTTTCTTTTGTTTGTGTATAGAAGTGCATGTTTACATGTATGACATGCATGAGTTATTGATGGTATGTATGTCTAAATGTGCATGGTTTATGGTATGTACGTGTGCCAAATTCTATTTGTACATATGTGTGCATGTGTATATGTGTATGTGTATATATATACTATATGCATTTGTATGTGTTTTCACATGCTTGTGTGTAGATCTTGTTAAAATGTATGTGTGTGCATTATGCATTTCTACATGGATGTATGTGTCTATGTTTGCAAGTGCACTTCTGTGTGTGGAATTTATGTATTTATATGTGGGTTTATTTTTTATACATAGTGTGCAAAATGTGTATGTGTGTGTATGAAAGTGCATGTACAGTACATGCGTGTATGTGGTTGTTGGTATGTATGAGTGCAAAATATATTTGTATGTGAGTATATGTTTACGTATGTGCATGTGTATGTGTGTCTTGTGATTGTATGTGTATGTCTACATGCACATATGTATGTGTGAACTATGTATATGTCTACATGCACATATGTATGTGTGAACTATGTATATGTCTACATGCACATATGTATCTATGTGCCAGTCTCAATCATATTTATTTATCTGCTAGTCTCAATTAGATTTATTCAAACAAAAGTAGGCAACTCTAGTGTCATTGTGAGTTGTGAGAGTGTGAGCTCAGAAAGAGTAAATTGAAGTAAGATTTGAGAATTGAAGGTGGCTGTAAGATCTCTATAGTTAGAGTGAATTTTTAGGGGAGTTTGAAGAAGGTGGTAGGATCTCTGCGAGTACTATATACTTGCTTTTTTACTTTGAAATTGCTTGAACTATTGTTTAAATTTTTATAATTTTAAGGGACATTATCATAAAAAGTCGCCCACATTTTTATACTTTAAATAGAAGTTATCATCATAATTGGCCAAAAATATTTAGATAGAAGTTATCATCAAAATTGGCCAAAAATATTATAATTCTAGCATGATATACGTAGAAAATTTCACCTATATTTATATATATTTGAATTATAGGGGTGATCTTATTTGTTTCACTGGTTTGCATGTATGCATGTGTGTATGAACATGTGTCCACATGTGCATATGTATATGCATTAAAAAGAAAATCATATTTTCAATGATTCTTATATATAGAATGCATAATTAATGAAATCATAACAAAATGAATAAATAAAACAAGAATTGCAAGTTTGGAAGCTTTGTGTAGAGATGAATCCATATGTGTGCAAGATAACAAGATCGAAAAGCTATGTGTGTGAAAGAGCAAAAGAGAGTGAGTGAGAGAGTGAGAAACTGAAGAACATGAAGCTCTTGAACCTCTGCAACACTATGCTTCCTCTGGAATTTGAGATTTGGAAAATGCGACGTGCACTGTTGATATTTTGTTTTATATAAACGTTTCCACTACAATATCCATGGCTATGGTTGTAACCATATCGTCCGGAAATTGTTATTGTTTTTCATGGATATACAAATCAGTATATCAACCATATCTTATAGTTTGTATACAGTGCCATAAAAAGAAAAATCAAATAAAAAACAATTAAAAAAATGTCCGTATATTCGTTTATAAACAGAAAGAAATTTTAAAAAACTTCTTAGTTAGACTCTCATAAGGACCGCTATAACGTTGAGAAATATAAAACCACCATTTTACACATCAAAAAAATCTTTGCGGATGAACATCTCTGCCCAACTTTTTAATTCATTTTGCATCCACGGGTATGTCATATTTCTCTTATAGTCATATTGATATCTAGAGATATTTTTTCTCTCCAAGTGAATGGAAACACAGGAGCTTGTACATGCACGGTCCTCCTTCCTAAGCTTAAAGTGGTAAGACATCCCTTTTTTTCATGGGAGTAAAACCACTAAAACTCCCAAAATAGAGGAATCTTTCAACAAACATTAACTGCACCTCGATGTGCAGTATGTTTGACATATTTAGTTACATAAATTGTTTTCTTTTTTAAATAAAGGAAGTTCGGCCTTGGCCTATTCTCCTGGACTTTAATTAAAATAAAGAAGAAAAGTTACAGGTGAATGGGACTAGTGCCCATGGGCCCCCCAAATCCCACAATGCGGGGGACAAGTTCGGTAAGCTAGAGGGCATTACAAATGAGGTAGACAAATCTATCATCTCCCTCATGCGAGACCCATATGGGTTTCAGCTTGTTATCTTCAAGGAGATAAATAAAGTGATGCCTAAATGGTGGAGATCTCTTATCTCGGGAGATTCTTTTACCTAGAAGAAACAAGGATTTCTCAATTGACCATTCCCTTCTGTATACTCATGTATGGAGCTATATGGAATCAATCGACAAAAGGAAGTAAGTCCAAAGATTTATGGAAAGCTTCAAACTTCTATCCATGCAGAGCCTTTGTGAAAAGGTCTACAATGTTCTTTTGTGTGGGCACATATGCCAACTAATGTCTCTAGCAGAGAACCTCTCTCTGACATGATAATAGTGCACTTCAATGTGCTCAGTGCAAGCATGGTATACACGGTTCCTTGCAACTACTAATGCGCTCTGAATGTCAGTCAAAAGGTCGATTGTTTGAACAAAAGGTCTATTAGCCCCATTCACTTCTAATCTTTCTTCTTTATTTTAATTAAAGTCCAGGAGAATAGGCCAAGGTCGAACTTCGTTTATAAAAAAAGAAAAAAAAGAACAAAAGTCGACTGCTTGAAGAAAGCGCAATGCTTCAAGCTTTGTTCTGTGTGCTTGGTTTCCTGGAACTGCAGTATGGATTTTTTTTTTTTTTTTAAATAAAGGAAGTTCGGCCTTAGCCTAATCTCCCGGACTTTAATTTGGGGGACTTTAATTTGGGGGGTCCCATGGGCAGTAGTCCCATTCACTTTGTAACTGCAGTATGGATTGAGTTGCGCAGCTTTTAATCTATTCATTCTGCGAGATTTCCTTCTATTCGTCCTTGTTCTACATGGTCATCATCGTTCACGTCTTTCAAGCTGGTCAAGCACGGGAAAGTTAAATGACTGAAATGGAACGCACTTACATGTACTGGAAGACATTGTAGCTAGCAGATAGCTTACATTGTCCCCATTCAAATGAGACCGAGGGAGAGGTACATCTTCATTATGATTCCAAACGCTGTGTCCGTGCGGTTACGCGCCGTCATTTTCTGATTACAGTTTATTTCTGGAAGTCCTTCAGCTCGTGCATGCATACTATCGACAAGACGCATTTCCTCTGCTAGCAGAAAGCAATGGGGAGGTTATTCCGTCCCGAAATGAACGTTCTTCCCAAAGTGTAGAGCATCGTCGATCACGTCTGTCAGGTTCAGGAGCTCTGAAAAGAAGATTTCATGCTTGAACTGGAACGGATTTGAATGTACTTGGATCCAGTTATTGGAGACATTTGAGATAGAAACCGAGATGGGTACACGCGCATGCACATCCAAGCGCCTCTGTGCATATACGGTTGTCCGCCTGTGCAGATGCTTCTGTCAAGGAAGAGGAAGACCCTCTGCTTGTGCATGGATGCTATAGAGCTGATGAGTATCTGCACCTTCCAGACGCATTCATGGCTTTACTGTGGAATTCAAAAATATATGCTGATGGCCTCAAATTTGTAGTTAGATTCTACAACAAATTCAAAATAAAGGACCACGGCTACATTCAATATCTAAGTGGTCTCACTGCGTTAGCGCTTAGCGGTGATCCTCTGACTTAACTTGACCTGGGTGATGTGGTCGAGATGGCCAGCATCATAGTTCTTCCTCGTTAAATCTAACATTCCGCGACAGCTTCCCCGCTTTTTTGCCAGCTATCGTGGGCTTAAATGTGAAGTCCATCCCCAGACTTCACAAAAGGGCTGGTGAAGCCGCCGCTAAAAATAACTGGCTTTTCGTAAAGCTTTCTAACTGAACTTATTCATGTCTATTTGGCACCCCCTAATTGAGATAAAAAAGTCCGTTCTTATGTGGTAGATCTTGCATAAAGGTATCTTGCATAAAGGTATCTGGTCACAACAAAATATGTGGTGTGCCGCCATGGTGCAAGCATTGCCATCGATGCATCGAAGATTTAGCTCACCTATTCTTCGATTGCTCCAAGTCGCGTGCTATCTGGCGTCACGTGACACGGGTATTGAGACTCACGAACCAAATCAATTGGTAGCAGGTGCTGTTGGGCGAGGCGGTCGGCTGCTCATCGAGGCTCTGGAATGCCATCAGGGGTGAGACTCTTTGGAAGAGGATGTTCTTCCTAAGTGAACATGAGAAAAATGTTACATATGAAGATTGTCGGGGGAGGGGGGAGGGGGGGTAGGGATGGGTTAGATAGGGTGGCGTTGTCTCATTCTGTGCATTTATAATTCACTACAGCAAAAACCATTCTTTCATGAGTACTTTATTTTTACTTCAAGATATTTTTAGATTTATTCACCTTATAGATGATGAAATATATAAATATCTTCCATATAGTGTTATCTTCAAGCTATATTTTTCTTTTAGCAATAAATTTGTTTGTTGATGATTAATATGGCATTTATGAAGCTATGCTTGTAAGCAAGAAAATAAAATGAGCCCATACGCATTAGGTTGTCTCATTAGGCCATTTTGTTGGAGTTTCATGTCTATGGAAGCAACAACACAAGGAAGAAGAAGAAGCTTGGAGCATAACACATGATACTGAATGTATTACCAAGAGAATATACAAAGATAAGTGATCTATTAGGGTTATAGGCGTATATACAATCTGGGGGAAAACACCTCCTAAAGAGCAAAAAAGGTGCCTCGGGGGTCCTAGTGTATTCACACACATTAATACCAAAATATATCAACAGATCCCCCTTATGAGTGCTGCGGTGAACAAGGAGCTTGCATTCATGTATATGTGACAAATACTACAACATACCAAGGTTATACCGACGTTCAGCATACGGACGGTCCGCTCAGCGTCGGTAAGACCCTCGGAAGAGTTGGGAAAGTTGCTTAGCCTCGGAACAACTGCGTCGGTTTGAGCATCGGTATAAGCGTCGGTAAGTTATTGGAAAGTACCGATGCTTATATCGACGCTCATACCAACGCTCGGTTTTTAACCGGGCCTCGGAGCAAACATTTGATATTTTGGGTGTTTTGAACTTAGATCTTTGACTGTCGACTTTGCGCGTGCGACCAACATATCTCTCTTTGTCACTATTTCTCTCTCTCTCTCTCTCTCTCTCTCTCTCCCTCTCTCCTTCCCTCTCTCTCTCTCCTTCCCTCTCTCTCTCTCTCTCCCCCTCCCTCTCTCTCTCTCCCCCTCCCTCTCTCTCTCTCTAGATCTAAGCACACCTCTATCTTTCCAGATCTGAAGTTTTGGTAGCACTCTTTTTTCTTTCTTTATGTTTTTTCTTTTCTAATATCTTCTCTCTTTAATTTTGCAAGAGATTTTGGATCAAGTCTTTGGAAATTTGACGAAAGAAAACTTCAAGTGGACTTTGACGACCACAATTCAAACAATTACATCGATGTAAGTGATTGTTTTGTTTTCGATTGACATAGACAGAGAGAGAGAGAGAGACATATACATACACACTCACATATGTATACACACACACACATGCATATCCATACACACATACACACATGCATATGCATACACACATGCATATGCATACACACATGCATATGCATACACACAATGCATATGCATACTGTTAAATGTTACACAATTACGCTGTTTTAATAACTAGCCGAAATCGTACCGAGCAAGTATTTAACATAAAATAGAGGTTCACCGTAAACTATATTAAACTTTCAATTACCGAAAGGCGTTGTCAGATCAAGTGGGTTCTTGGGAGTGGTAGGGGTCTGTTAGACAGAGGCCCTGTACTATTTTCCCAAATCCTTACATAACCACAAATACTCTTATCGCGTCTTAGCCCAGATACTTAGTTTTAACTGACCAGTAACTGTTTCTGCGTATTAGGACGCCAAACTTACAGACTAATCTGCTATGGTAACGGAGCAGTAGTCTGGTTCTGACTGGCAGACTAATAGAGTTACTCAACTTACTAAACTTATGCGAATCACTACACACTTCTTCAGGACAGACATGTATACCAGATAGTAATCAGACATACGACCATACCAGAGGGTGTACAAGCTTACCGTATGCCAAACTCAATCAACCGTCATACTAATCACAGATTAGCTCATCACCAAACTTATCAGTGCTCCAACTCGCAGTTTATACTATTATCGATATTAGTACTTCCCTGTGAACGGAATCAATAGTGAATACAGAACACAACTGTCAACAACAGATTCACACTTGATACTACACGTTCATTATTCTGCACTACAGTAGGAATAGACGAACAGATTGAACAAAAGAATATAGAAATATGACTCAATCTCTCGATGACACCACACAACTCAAACAGTACTTAGACACACAATGTGTTACTGAATCACCCGTTACGGTGAATTTCAATGCGAGCATACGATACAGAACTCAACATTCACAATACTCAAAACTCCACAACAGTGTAAACAGTATTCTGACAAAAATTAGGCGAACAATCTGGCAATTCCAGAAAAGACGTCTCTCTCGAGCATTCTCCTTACATTGCTTTATATAGATTTACAAAGTGCGCGTACCAACTTTTGCGCATAAATTTCGAAAATTCTGTTACATCCGGCATACATTTGTCCTACTCTGTCGGCCGTCTAACACTAGCACGCACGGTGGACTCAAACCCGCAAGCGATTTTTATTACAAAATTCATTGTTCCTCTACGATTCCTTCTAGATACATATTTCTTGCTAGTCTAAATGTGCGGGCTATTTTTTTCTTAAGTGTTTCTAGTAATTGTTTAAGGGTATCAGGTTCTAAAATCTGCGCATCTACTCCAACGGAACTAAGTGCGCTGGCTTCAGTAAGCAAAATTTCGGCCTGTGTTTGCAAAAAGGCCTCCTGTAAATAAAAATCGTTTGATAATGCCGCGTCTCTTGCTGTCTTCATGTCCGTTACTTGTTTCTGCATCTGGTTGATTCTGTCTTTCTGGTTACGTACCTGATTATCTAATCTTCCGAACTGTTGGTTCTGGAACTCTATGGTTTGGTAGTAAGCATCCCGTTCTCTACGGGCATTTGCTAAATCCTTGTGATATTTAGATTCTCTGTTTAGTTGATGTTTCAGCATGTTGTTGACATTGTCTAAGGATTCTTTTGCTCTTTGTAACTCATCCACTGCCTGCTTTGCTTCTCTTTGCTGCTCTTGATATTTCTGTACTGTGTCCTGTAACAGGAATCTTGTTTCTTCCAGTAGGTTTCCTAGTGCTATTCTTGTATCTTCGATATCTTTGAGTGTTTGTTTTAACTGTATTATTTCCGCGTCGGCAGTTATCAGCATTTCTTCTTTTGCAGCCATTGCCTTATCTCTCTGGCTTGAGCTCTCTTCTTGTACTTGAAGTGTAGCCTGTAGCTGCTTGATCTGCTCTTGTAGTGCATGATTTTCTGCTCTTGCAGCTTGTAATTCTTCCTGAAGAGGGGTCCGCCTCCATTATTTCCAATTTCCTTTGGAATTCTTCTCGGGCACTGTCTGTGGCGTGCTTCAGGTGTTGCGGTAGTTGTTGGGATAGATTAATTAAAAGGCGACCCATATTTTCTAGTTCCGAAAAAATTGGTGGCAGGGGAGGGCGAGGTTGTGACGAGGTTCCGGCGAGGAGTTGTTGTGAGTTTGGAGGTGAATAGTTAGGGGAGGATGTAGAGGCTTCAGAAGTTCCGGTGTGGTGACTGGGCTTGCGGTATGGTTTCGGTGGGGGGATGGGGTTAGTAGGCAGGGTTTTGGGGAGAGCAGAGTCAGTAGTTACCTCGTTTATTTGTTTCGTTTCTACATTGTGTGCTTCTGTAGATTCCACGGCCTTCAGTAGCTTGTCTAGTGCATCTTGATTGGATTGCTGCTCATTTTCCTGTTGTTCTGATTCTTTTTCGGTCGAAATTATTTCCGTTTCTACTTGATCTTGTTGTTCTTGCTGCTCAATGGACGATTCATTATGCATTGAGGTGGCAGTATCATGAAACGTCTCTTCTTCTTGCTTCTCGTCTTCTTTATCATCATCTTTATCCTTTCCTGCTGAACCTTGTGCTTCACTTTCTGAGGAGCTAATCCTGATACGTTTTCTGCGGAACAACTGATTGAGCTCTTCTTCATCTTCTTCTTCCTCATCTTCTAGTAGTTGAACTGACTCTTCGTGCCTTAAAACTAGTCCTCGTGGTGGTGGTTGAGCGGCGAGTATGGTTGGGAAGAGAAAAGAAAGGATGTGGGGAAGTCTGGATCGAGGGGTGGTTCCTTTGTTGATTTGTTTCACTATGGCGACACACTCCTTATGGATTCGGTGAAAGAAAAATGAGGCGAAATTAAGAGGGTTCTCGTCCGGCAAGGTCGATGGCGGAATAGAATGGTCGTGAGATACCATATGTGCATTTTTGGAGGTTAAGGATTGCGACTAAGAACTGTAATGCAGTTCTTTCAGGTTCGGGGCGGTAGAGAATGGCGTATTCATTTGATGAATGGCGCGGGAAGAGTTCGGTCATGCGGGCTACGGGGATACTGGGGCCATTCTCGCAGCCTTGTGGAGTGAGGTGGAAGGCTTCGGCGAAGGCCTGGAAGGTTATTACGGTTCTAGATGGTAGGGAAGGGAAGAGCCATTGTCGTTCAGCGATGGGAGATTGGGCGATGGCTGGGATAATGTGTGCGAAGAAGGGATGGGCTCCCACTGAGTGCCAAGGCAACTCAGCAAAGTTAGCCAGCCCTCGGATACGCAGGTATTCTCCTACCTCGGTAGGGATACCATCACAAAAAGTCGTGTAGTTCGCCAATGCTTCCATTGCACACGCAAACATGAATACACAGAGCACAGAGCACGGATACACAGAAAACACAATCACAATCACAAGCGCACAATAGCGTATTTTTGGCGTAATCGAAGAGCTTAAGTACCAATATTACGGTGGGGGGTAGGGATTGATGGTTATCATTGTGTAGTGCTGGAATGATATTGTTTTTAATTTGGCGTGCATGCTTGAGTAATTGGTAAGGAGGGCGGCTTATGACAAAACACAGCTATTTAAGAAAAGAAAAAAAAGAACATAATGAAAAGTGAAACCTAAATCACGGGTGTCGTGTCATCTATACCCACCGGAGCTTCACCGGAATCTAAGCGGGATAAAAAATCTGCTAAGGCGTGTGAACTGCCTGGCCGATGAATGACTTCGTAATCGAATTCCTGCAAGAGTAAGACGCATCGCGCTAATCGACCACCTAGATGTTGTTGCCGAACTAAATAGATAAGTGCAGCGTGGTCTACATGAAATGTGAATTTACGGCCTAGCAAGTAATGTCTAAATTTCTTGACCGAATATACTAGCCCTAGACATTCTCTTTCTCTTACAGAGTAATTTTTCTCAGCAGGTGCTAATCTTCGACTTGCATAATACATTGGTCTAAACCATTTATCACTTTGTTGCATTAATACACTTCCATTTGCTATATCTGAAGCATCAACAAATATATGAAACGGGTGATCCCAGTCCGGCGGTTGTAAAATAGGAACTTGTGTTAATAAATGCTTTAAACGATCAAATGCTATCTCACATTCCTGGCTCCATTCAAATTGTCGAGGTGTTTTGCTGATTAGCTTGTTTAGTGGTATAGCCAGATGAGCAAGCCATCGTAAGTGCCTTCCATGCCACTGTACTTGGCCCATAAAGCGCATAACTTCTTTTGGAGAAGTTGGCACTGGAGTTTCTAATAGTGCCGAAATCTTATCTGGATCTATTTGGATACCTTGTGCAGATACAATGTGGCCAAGTAACTTGCCGCATGAGACCGCAAACACCGATTTGTTTGGATTCAAACAGAGTCTATATTCTCTGCATTTCTGAAAGTAGCACCGTAAATGAAACAGATGTGCTATCATCTTACCAAAAATTGAAAAATCGTCGAGATATACTTGCATAAATGAAGTGAGATAAGGAGAAAATATCTCCTGCATACATCTTTGAAATGTGCTTGGTGCGTTTCTTAATCCAAACCACATTACTGTACAAGCAAAGACACCCCAATTGGTAATAAATGCAGTTTTTGGTATATCTTCTTCGGCCATTCTTACTTGGTTGTAGCCACTGTACCCATCTAGAAATGAATACATTTCATGACCTGCTACTCTATCAAGCATGGTATCCAAAAAGGGAATTGGAAAGGGATCCAGTACGGTTGCTGCATTTAATTTCCGGTAATCTACACAGATTCTCAATTGCTTGTTTTTCTTAGGCACAATCACAATCGGAGAGATCCATTCAGCATGCTCTACTGGTACCATAAATCCAACTTTCAATAACCTATCAAGTTCTGCCTTAACCTGGGATGCATAATGGGGCTTCATCCGGTAGCTGGTTTGCTTTATCGGTCTTGACTCTGGCTTTAGCATGACCCTGTGTTGGTAGATACTGGGGTCCAATCCTTTCATGTCTTTGTAGTCCCATGCAAAGACATCAATGAATTCTTGGAGTAGCTGGATTAAATCTGCTCGAAATGTTTCCGGTAAGTTTTGCTTTATCTTCACAGGACGCGGATGATCTTTATCTCCTAAATTGTAAGTAATCAGCTGATCTTCGGGGACATAGAACTGTTGATGTTTCTCTGTGTTGTCTTTTGGTTTAAAAAGTTGCTGCAATTCATCGTCATGTGTCGAAACAGTGTCTTCCTTCTTAGCTTCTTCTGTGACGGGTATTACTGTACAGACTGAAGCATTCCAATCATCTACAACGTGCTGTAGATCGATAGTCCCTAATGAAATTAAGTCAGCGTTACTCTTCAAAAACTCTTCTTCTTCATCATTTGACAATCCATCTAGCATATGGACTGGTGCAGCAAAATACGGTCTAGCGTGTAACTCGCAAGGTTGTATAGCATCTAATTTTACCACATATCTACGATTGGCATCTTTAAACGTAAGCTCTTGTGCAGACCAGTCTTGTATTACCTTCGCATGTTTCAGCCAAGGTCGGCCAAAAAGTAGGTTGTAATCCAAAGTGGATTCTGGCAAATCTAGTATAACAAAGGTCATTTTAAAGGTTGTACCTTGCAAAGTGATGGGTACATTTCGCACAAGTCCTACAGGATGGACTCTTGATTGATCTGCGATTCTGACAAAAAATTGAACTGGTTCGATTTCGGTCCATCCTAATCTTTTGCATAATGCCGCAGTCGCAATGTTAACGCCAGAGCCTCCATCAATTAATACCTGCGTAATCTTATGATTCTTATACCATACTGTAATCAAGGGAACTGAATGATCAACCATAGAATCAGGTTCCGATTGAACTGTTGCTGTTGCCGAAATACAAGAAGGTACCGGACTGAACTGTTGTTGGAACTGTTGTCAAATTCCAGGTACTAATGCCAGTAGTTGGCCCAAAGGCAGAGTGATCGATGCCTTAGATAAGATTTCCCAAGCCTGTTGAGATTGATTGACAGGCTCTACTGATGTTGAAGTTGATGCCTCTGCTGATGCGGAGGTGTCTACGGTGGGCAATGTATCTGCTGCTGATGATGTTTCTGCTGCTAACTCCCTTTGTTGTGTTCCTTCCTTTGTTAACAAAGGTTGGGCTACCGGAATAGGCTCTGGAAAGACTGGTGGTTCTGTTGTGGTCCATTGACTAGCTTTGTTATACATTCTGTGTTGTTCACGTACCCTTGGTTCAAATATTTCTACTGCCGGTTGCAATTGTTTACCGGAACGAGTCTGGACTGCAGCAGCCTGTGTCTCTACCGGTGTGAGTTTTACCATGTTGGCCATTGGATTTTGGCGTTCCTTCTTCCTTTGATCATACTCAGCTTCATCTTTACAAAATCTTCTAATATGTCCAAATTCGCCGCAAAAATGACAGCGTGGTGGTGGTAGATTGGGATTTTCTGGTGGTACTCCGTTCCGCAAGCGGTTTGCATTAAAATTGTTGTTCCTCTGTCCTCGGTAGTTACGATATCCTTGCGGTTGATTGTTTCTCAATTGCGGAGGCACATAGTGATTCGCTGGCTGTCCATGTTCTTGAATAACTGCATTGACCGTTGCTGTTCCCTGTATTCTGGCATTGTAAACACAGTTTCCAGTGGTGTGTCCGGCAGTGTTGCAGATAGCACAAAACGTTTGATTGAGTGCACAATTGGCACTAGTATGACCTGAATTTTTGCATATGTTGCAGTATACCTGTCTAGTCATATCTTCTGCAACATTCTTGTTTGTTTTTAACCATTCTAAATCTTCTAAAAATCCACCGATTTTGTGTTCTAGTTGCAGAGTCATTGCAATGACTGCATCGAGGGACATGGCTCCGACACATCTTATGATCATGATCTGCTTAAGTTGTGGAACCAAGCCATTAATGAACCACTGAGTGATAACATCATCTGGTAAGTTAGCATGGGCCGGTGGTAGCTGCCTTAAGTGTGTTCTGAAGAGAGTAGCATACTCCTGTACAGTTTGATTTGATTTCTGTCTATCGTTCTGCAGATAATCAAAATTTCGGCTGGATTTTTTTTTAACCTAAATCGTTGCAGAAAAGCATCTCGTACTGCTTCATAGGTGCCGAAATGATTAATATCATATTCTATAAGCCATCTAGCTGCTTCATTAACAAGTGTAGATTGGAAGACAATAGCTTTGTAGGCCTGATCCGGTGGATGATTGAGTACTGCGTAGCTTATCTCGAAGGTGCGTACGTGAGCATCCGGATCATCTCCTGGAAATCCACCAAACTTAGTGTACGTCACTCCCGTTGGAGGTGGCCTGGGTGGACATAACTGTTGTTGTCCGTTCATTGTGAGCGTATTATACTTTCCTTCTGAACTACCGGAATCTGTATCATCGGATAACGCACTTTCCGGTGCGATTATTTTGTCTAATATGCTTCGAATCTCTGTTTCGAACAGCCTTCCTTCCTCCTTGATGTCCAGTGTATGGGAACTTGCTTCCAAGCACGGCAGATGGGCTGAAGATTTAGCAGAAAATGCTAAATCGTCACCAAAAAACTGTGATTCTCTTACCGAAATTTCACCGGAATGAACCGAAATTGTGTCCGAATTCGGCATTTTTTCACCTTCATCGATTTCTGTTACTAAAGTGTTTCTAATTGTAGATGAATCTAAATCTTTTCCCAAGAGTGTTAAGCTAGATTCCAAATGCGTCTTGGTAGGTTCTCGGATTACTATATCTTTGACAGACTGTGCCAAAATAGTACCGGACTCTTCCAGAGGCGTAACAGGTTCTACCGGAATATGACCGGAATTAGTTTTAATGTTCTTAACTTTCTTGACAACTGGGTCAGTCCTAGTTGTACTTCTACCTCCCAAAGTTGGCTTTAGTACTCCAGACTGATGGTTCTTGGGATACGTTTCACCGGATCGAGTAACCGGCATATATCATCTTTTGTACTATTCGTGTAGTATTAGTAACGGGACAGTCTGCAACAGTCTGGTCTGTTGCTACTGCCAATCGAACGATAATCTAATTCTGACAAATGACTGGCAATTTTGATGCCACCTTCCCACAGGTGGCGCCAAGTGTTAAATGTTACACAATTACGCTATTTTAATAACTAGCCGAAATCGTACCGAGCAAGTATTTAACATAAAATAGAGGTTCACCGTAAACTATATTAAACTTTCAATTACCGATAAATGTCCAAATGCATTGCATTTTTTTATTGAAACACTGTTTGAGTATCCAAACCTCAATGTTGCCTCTCTCTACTTGACATAAAGCTTTAGAAATCCAAACTTTTCGTGTTGAATGATGTACAGATTTTGAATGATAATCAGACTCTTATGGATTCCTACTGAATGTACGTTGTAACATGTGGAAAAAAACCTCTAGCCACTAGAGCAAAAAGTGCCCATGTATAAGGAAAAAGTTTCACATCAAATCTTCTCGAGGAACACATGCATGTAATGAACCATCTAGAGCAAATGATGTGAACACATACAAGGAGTGACACATCAGCCTCCACAAGGTCATAATCCTAAGGCTTTGCGAGAAAGCTTCAAACTTTTCCCATAGAAGAGCTTTGTTGAATATGTCTGCCAATTATCTTGTGTAGGCACATATACCAAATCAATATCTCTTGCATGAAGGCACTCTCTTACATAGTGATAATGCACCTCAATATGTTTGGTCCATCCATGAAGCACTCGCTTTCATGCAACAACCAATGCACTCTAAATATCAATGACAATATGCATAGCAACATTAATCTCCATGCAAAGATCCATCAATAGGCATCTCAGCCATATACATTCCACTAAAGTTATGAAAATTTCCCCTATACTCACCTTCACAACTCAATGTCACCACTAAAGGTTGCTTCTTACTCAACCAAGATAAGCATTAGTCTCCAAGGAAAAAGTGAGTACCACTAGTGGACACATGAGTATCATAGCAACCAACCCAATCACTATCAATAAAAGCATGCAACCATGGCTGAATATGTCTTCCATACAAGAGACCTAAGTTCAATGTTCCTTTGAGATATCTAAACACATGTATCACTACTTGCCATTGCTTAGTGCAAGGGCTATGCATGAATCAACTCAACTAGGAAATTGCATACTATATATCTGACCTTGTGTTGCATGGATATATAAGACATCCTATAGCTTGTTAATAAATAGAAGTGTCCAATGTATCACTAGAATCCTCAACTAAGAACCTAAATATTGTCTCAACTGGTGTGGAAACTTGCTTACAATCCTCAAAGACAAAATGTTGAAGTAGTTTTTCAAGATACTTTGCTTGATGCATAACAATTCCCCCTCAACACATACAAACTACATGCCAAGCTAGTAACTCAAAAGACCAAGATACGAGACATCAAAAGTATGCTCCAAATCAGCCATAAGAATGTCAAGTTTTGCATTGCATGACTCACTCAAGAGTATGTCATCTACATAAAGAACAAGCACTATAAGATCAGCCCCATTTTGTGTACATAGAGTGTGCTTTCAATTGGACTACAAGTGAAGCCAAGAGCAATCAAGAGCTTATGGATTTTGTAATATCATGTACATGGAGCTTGCTTGAGATTTTATTGCATAGCACTCATCCATTGTGGATCATTATATGCATCTTCAAAAGTAAGTGGCTTTTCATTACATGCTCTTGCAATAAGAGAATAATCCACAAAAGTACTTGATGCATGGTGAGAGATTGATCTTGTTCTACCAATTAAAGGTGCACTCAATTTGCTATCATGCAAAGTTTGGTTCAACCACTTTGCAGCTTGTGCACCCTTGATAGAAATGCCTTAATTATGTAACAAATCCTCAACATGTACATCATGCATGGGCTACATTTCATGCTCATTTTCAACCATTTTTTTATGCAAATATTCATTCATATGTGGTTGGAATATTGTAGCAATTTTGATATTTTTTGCTACAAAATTTCAGCCATCTTTGTCTTGAAATTCTCTGCATTTTTAGCTTTATTTTGTTGGAATTCTTTAGCCCTTTGAGTCTCATTTGGCTGGACTACATGGCCATGTTCAAGCGCACCATTTTGGAACAAAGACATGAGTGTATCGAACACATCTTGTGAGCTAACTCTTGGCTATTTTATACATTCAAGTAGAGGGAAAACTCATTTTTTAGCAAATACCACATCTCGACTCACAGTAATTACATTCATTAATGGATGGTACAAACAATATCCCTTACTTTTTGCATTATAACCAACAAATATAAATTTCTTTGCTTTGTCATCAAGTTTGTGGTGTTGTTGTGATGACACATATGCCAAACAACCAAACACATGCATATGAATAACCATAGGCTTATGTCCATTCCAAGCCTTATAAGGAGTAATTACTCTCAAAGCTCTTGTAGGGTAGCGATTCAACACATAGTTTGCACACATGACCGCTTTCATCTAAAAGGTATCAAGAAGCGGCTTTCCTTTAACCATACATCATGTCAATTCAAGGAGAGTTCTACTTTTATGCTCGACAACACCATTTTTTTGAGGTGTATATGGCATTGTACATTGGTGTGAAATACCTCTTTCATGAAGAAAAGTATTAAACTCATGTGACATGTATTCACAACCACAATCCATGCGTAGATTCAAAAACTTGTTTGAAGAAAAAATTTCAGCCACAATGAAAATTGCTTTGAAGCAAGAAAAAAGCTCATTCTTTGCTTTCATAGGATACATCCATCTATGGCGAGTAGCATCATCCATGAAGGTAACAAAATATACATGCTTCCCAAAATATGGAGTCTTGACGGGACCACATACATGACTATGAACAAGTTGCAATTTTCTTGTAGTGTGTGTATGAATATCTTTTGGAAAAGAAGCACAATGCATACATTAAGTCTAGCTTTGGTAATCAATGGAACTGAGATACAGTTCTTCTTGATACCAGGTACATACAATGCATTTCTCAAGAGAATCACACCTCCATATGCACTCTTAAGCTCAACTTTCCCTACCTTAATGATAGGATAAGGGGCATTGTTTGCACACACCATCCTTTGTGTGCATCTTTCAAAGATGCAAAAAACCTTTTGCATGAAGTTATGTGCTTTTGAAGCACCACTATCAAAGAAACAATCCAAATCAACCTCACTCACAACTATACATTTAGAATGCAAGGATGCATCATAATGACATGTAACAACACATGCCCAAAAATCTTGAGCCATGTTAGCTTCATCATTCTTTGCATTTGCTAAATTTTCAGCAATAGACATACCATATTCCTTCTTCTTTTTATTGCACTTAGAAAGCTTTCTATACTCACTAATAGTATTACCAACCTTTCCACAATATTTCCATATCTTCTTCTTTTGCAAACCAACATCGTTAGAGCAATGAGTGGAAGAGGAAGGTTGAGGCTTTGACTTTTATGAACCCAAAGCTAAATCATACTTGCTTTTCCTTTTTTGTCAGATAGCAAGTGCTTGTGTTCCATCAATAAAACCACTCCTATTCACTCTAGATTGCTCCTTGCGAAAAAAGAGACACAACCTCATCAAACACATACATATTTGGATTCGCTTTTGCAACCAAACCAAGTGTAAAGGCAAAGCTTTCAAAAGATTATGGCAATCCTTTCAACAATGTGGAGATCAATGATGCATCTGGAATAATCTCATCTAGGTTTTTCGATTTCTCCTTCAAGTCCTTGATGCATGTCATATACACACCCACAGATGCATTTTGAGCCATATATCCTTTTTTCTTGCTTCCGCAAGCCTCGAAATCCAACAAAAATTACTAGTTGAACCCTATTTTAAAGAGGATAGCCTACTTGTCAAATAAACCATTTGTTTTGACTTTTGATACTAGTCCTATTTAGATAGTCTAGGTCATAGGTCAAGGTGATGATGAAGGGAAGATATGTGCAATTTGTTTTAATGCAAAGATCTGACATGGCACTAAGAAAAAGTATCCCTATGTTAAGAGAGAGCTATGGGGTTTTTTCATTGTTCTGAAAAGTGATAGTGATATGTTGGTTGAGTCAATCTTGTTGTTGAAACAAATTATTTCCACCGATGAGAATGATTGCAAATTTTTTAGCTCTTGACATTGGAACACTTAGGTGGATTTCATATGTTAGGTTTATAAGTACAAAATGTTTTGTAGCTCAGAAGTCCAATATTTCTGTATTTGTGCTCTGTAGAGAAAAATTTAACTATGATCCAAATGTGTATGAATATGAACACTTTAATGATGATTAATATGAAAGAGAATGGGCAGACATAGGAAAATACCTGACTACATTACTACCCTACTCAAAGTGATCAATAAAATATTTAGAAACATCAAGAAACGGGCATATAAATTTTTCATGAAGGATGGATTTCTTTGGATAGATTTTACCACTCTTAGTGCAAGAACCAAGAACTCCAAGGATAATTATGGATTCTGTTCCTAAACCAAATTGATTGGCATCATTTCTAGCTTTTTCTTATAGAAACTTTTTTATTCGTTGAACACATGATTAAATCGCTTATTTCTACCAATATAATTCGTCTTTATTTTAATTAAATATTTTCTAGTTAGATAGAGGGGATCAAAATCCAATGAATAAGCTGCATGTACCTCTTCTTGAGGATAGATACAAGAGACCTGATTTACCATTCACCAAGTACATTGGCCATCCTAGGAGAGGTCAAAGCTCAAATGTTTTTCACCAAGATAGCATCAACTTTTTCCTTCAACTATCAAAACCACTTGACATCTTCGTCTTAATCCACCATTGCCCAGGTGTATTTGTGATTATGTTCCCATGCCTGATTTGAATATATTTCATTTTATGGTAGATATATAAGTCTTGCTTTTACATTGCTTGGGTTCTTTACTTCTCTAATAGTGATAATGCATCAGGAAGTTATTGGGGACTTCAACTAACACTTTAATGGAAAGGTAATTAAAATGCATTGTTTCTAATCACACTCTGAATCTAGCCTTAAGTGAGTGTGCTAGAAATTTTAAGTGACAATCTCGGTTCCAAAAATTATTGTTTTTGTTTTAAACTACCTACGTAGTACCTTATCTCTTTCTCTTAGATCATCCTCTCTCTCATCTATGATTTTGAACTTAAAAATTACTTAAGCTCAACTTTCCAAGTTTTCTAACAAAATTATGCAACAATGTCCATTATCTTTATAAAATGGAGTCTTATTATTTTTTAACTCTCTTTATGATAAAAAGAGTTTTAAACATTCATAGGGCCTCCGAAATGTTACAAACTAAGATTCTCTATCAAGAAAAACGTTTCTGCATGTCTCGTTACCGCATGATTTCTCCTCCCTCAACCTTACTCTTTTCCCTCTCTCTCTCTCTCTCTCTCTCTCTCTCTCTCTCTCTCTCTCTCTCTCTCTCTCTCTCTCTCTCTCTCTCCCCTTCGTATTCAGGAACCTTAGCATACTATGAAATCTGCTTGTGTAACCCTCATCCTAAACATATCCTTGTTTTGAAAACTTTCATCACACAAAAAAAATAGAAGACGTGACAGAATTAATCTACATCTATATATGCAAGAAGATTATACAAGACTAGAAAATCAAGGGATCATCGACAAGAATAATTTCGAGTTGATCTTGATGTTAGTGAATAATTTTGCACCATTCTCGGGCAATCATGAAGGAGGCGATAGATATAAAGTGGATATATATAATATCAAAGAAGCTAAATATTATGTAAAGTGGATATACATTTGAAACATTAAGTTGGAAGTCAACAAGGCGAGGATAACGTTGGAGCTCATCTAGAGTGCACTATAACGTATGTGATATGTTTTTCCAATTGAGGAAGAAGGATTGTAATATGAAACTTCACATATACTGTTTTATACATTTGATGATTGTAACCTAAGATAGTGATATCTACGACACGTTTGGAAATTTCCAACAAAGAAGGAGATGTGAAGTAGAGATCTTGATCAATAAGTTGAATGTTTAATTCCATACTTAATGTCATATTTGAAGCATGAGTATAGTCGACACACATACAATGAGTTTATGATATGATCAATCATGGGAGTATTCGATTTTATGGAGAAAACACAAATTCCTGTGATCAAATACACGATGAAGCCTGGAGAGAATCTAAACTCGTTTCTAAAGGAAGTGCAATTATTGACATCCACTCTTCTAGATTTTTTTGAATTAGTTTGAAGCACAAAGAAAAGCAGGAATTGTAACAATGGGAATCTCTTAATCCCCTAGAACAAGGGTTGGACACCTAGCAATTACTAGGATATAGAGCCTCACGGCTCTCTAAGGTAGAAAGTCACTACAACATATGAAGGGCATACTGATGCTGCGTATACCGACGGTCACTCTCGGCATCAATATAAATGTTGCAAAAGGTCACTTAAGGATATCGACGGTCAAGTGACTGTCTGTATGACCGTTTTAAACAGATCATCCATGTGCCCCGCAACTGTCGGTATAAGCGTTGGTATGGGCATCGGTATAAGCATCGGTATAAGTGTCGGTATAAGCATCAGTAATTTACTGGAAGTTACCGACGCCCATACTAACGCCCATATTGAGGCCGTGTTTTAAAGATACGGGGAACCTGAGAGCAAAACTTCACATTTTTGCACGTGTTTGAGTACTCTTTGTTTTCTGTCAAACTTGCACGCGCCAACCGAATTGTGACCTGCATTGTCTTGTGCAGACACACACACACACACAGATCTCTCTCTCTACACACACACTCTCTCGGTTTACATCTCACATCTTGGTAAGTAGTGCGCGTACTATTAGCCTTTGTCTTTCTCTATGCTTTATGTCTGATAATTTCTCTTCTCTTTGATTTTGCAGAAGGTCTTTGGCATCGATTGTTTGGAATTCGACGATAGACGACATACATTACGCTTTGACGACAATGATCCAAAAGAGGGACATACTTGTAAGTGATTGTTTTATTCTCTATTGATAGAGAGAGAAAGAGAGAGAGAAAGAGAGAGGGAAAGAGAGAGAGAAAGAGAGAGAGAAAGAGAGAGAGAAAGAGAGAGAGAGAGAAAGAGAGAGAGGGAGAAAAGAGAGAGAGAGAGAGAGAAAGAGAGAGAGAGAGAGAGATAAAGAGAGAGAGAGAGAGTGAGAGATAAAGAATAATGAAAGAAAGGAAGATAGAGATAGGAAAATAGAGCATACATACACACACACATACACACACACATCTACACATTTACACATGCATGCATACACACATACATGTACACACACATGCATGCTTACATACACACACATATACACACATGCATGCTTACATACACACACATATACACACATGCATGCATACACACACATACAAATATACACAAATGCATACATACACACACACATGCATACACACATACATACACACACATATATACACACATGCATACATACACACACACATGCATACACACATACATACACAAACACATATGCATACACATATACATACACACATATACACATGCATTCATACATACACATAAACACACATGCATGCATACATACACACACATACACATATACACACATGCATACACACACATGTACAAACATGCATACATACACACACATATGTACACACATGCATACATACACACATATACACACATGCATGCATACATACACACACACATGTACACACATGCATACATACACACAAACACACACACATGTACACACGTGCATACATACACACACATATGTACACACATGCATACATACACACATATACACACTCACATGCATACACACACATGTACACACATGCATATATACACACACATATGTACACACATGCATACATACACACATATACAGACACACATGCATACACACACACATATACACATATGCATACACATACATACACACATATACACACATGCATGCATACATACACAGATCGACATAAACATATACACACATGCATGCATACATACACACACATACACATATACACACATGCATACATATACACACAAATAAGCTAGTGTTTTAATTAAATATATAACTTTTTTATTTTGAAGTTTTTTTACATCAAATATATAAAAATAGGATTAGGGTTTTTAGGCTATTTACACATACATACACATACACATCTAATACATATATACATGTATATACCCCAGCATACAAAAATATACATATTTTAAGTCTAGATATTTAAGATTAGGGTTTTAGGGTTTAGGCATGCATATAACTCAATTACATTTACATTAAGAAAAAAATATAGAAAAAAATAAGAAAAAAATCTGAATATATAAATAAACATATATATAAAATAGGATTAGGGTTTTACGATTAGGGGTTTAGATTTTTATAGGTGTTTAAGTATTTACGTTTTAGTATTTTAGGTTTTAGTATTTTAGGTTTAAGTCTAAGTCTTTCTGATTAGGGTTTTAGGGTTTTTAACACATACATAACATATATACACACATACAGATACACATATAATACATATATACATGTAGATACACATGCATACAGAAATATACATATTTTAGGTCTAGATCTTTAAGATTAGGGTTCTAGGATTTAAGCATATATATAACTGAATTAAATTTATATAAAGAGAAAATATAAAAAAAATTAAAGAAAAAATCTGAATATATAAATATATATATATATATATATATATATATATATATATATATATATATATATATATATATATATATAGGATAAATATATAGATAAATAAATATAAAAAGAACTAGTGTTTTAAATAATTTAATTAAATATATATAATTAAATATATAAAAATAGGATTAATTAAGGAAAAAATCTGAATATATAAATAAATATATATATAAAATAGGATAATTATATAGGTAAATAAATATAAACAGAACTAGTGTTTTAAAGAAATAAATTAAATATATATGATTAAATATATAAAAATAGATTTAATTTTAATCTTTTTAATCAGAGTGAATATATATACACATACACATATACACATATACTTATACACCTATCTATATACACATGCGTACAAAAATATACATATTTTAAGTCTAGATCTTTACGATTAGGGTTTTAGGGTTTAGGCATACATATAACTCAATTAAATTTATATAAAGAGAAAATATAGAAAAAGATGAAAGAGAAAATCTGAATTTATAAATAAATATATATAAAATAGGATAATTATATAGATAAATAAGAATAAAAAGAAGTAGTATTTTAAAAATATATAAATAGGATTAATTAAGAAAAATATCTAAATATATAAATAAAGACTGGATACACATACACATATACACACATGCATACATTCACACACACACACATACATACACACATGCACATAGATACACACACATAAGCTAGTGTTTTGATCAAATATATATAATTAAATATATAAATTTCTTTACATCAAATATATAAAAATAGGACTAGGGTTTTTAGGCTATTTACACATACATATACATACACATATAATACATATAATACAAATATACATGTATATACACCTGCATACAGAAATATATATATATTAGGTCTAGATATTTAATATTAGGTTTTTAGGGTTTAGGCATTCATATAACTCAATTACATTTATGTTAAGAAAAAATATAGAAAAAAATAAGAAAAAAATCTAAATATATAAATAAAAATATATATAAAAATAGGATTAGGGATTTAGGATTAGGGGTTTAGATTTTTATAGGTGTTTAAGTATTTAGGTTTTAGTATTTTAGGTTTAAGTCTAAGTCTTTCTGATTAGGTTTTTAGGGTTTTAACACCTTCATAACATATATACACACATACACACACACATATAATATATATATACATGTAGATACACATGCATACAGAAATATACATATTTTAGGTCTAGATCTTTAAGATTAGGGTTTTAGGATTTAAGCATACATATAACTCAATTAAATTTATATAAAGAGAAAATATAAAAAAAATTAAGGAAAAAAACTGAATATATATATATATATAATGGGATAATTATATAGATAAATAAATATAAAAAGAGCTAGTGTTTTAAATAATTTAATTAAATATATATAATTACATTTATATAATTAAATATATAAAAATAGTCTTAATTAAGAAAAAAGTTTGAATATATAGAAAAAATAGGATAATTATATAGATTAGGGTTTTAGGTTTTTTTAGGTGTTTAAGTATTTAGGTTTTAGTATTTCAGGTTTAAGTCTTTAGGAGTATGATTTTTAGGTTTAATAAAAAAAAACAATGATCTAAAATGTCCATATTGTAGCAGATGGCTTCTTTGGATCCGGAGGGAGAATGGCATGTTCTTGCACTCAGTGCAAGTATCAAATTTATCAGAAACGACAGATTTGTAGTGCACATGTTAGAGAGTATGGATCCTTTGATAGGAGTCAACTAGAAAACCTACGCTACCATTCGCATGGTCCTCCAGGTGAGCAGATGGACCCAAACGACATTGCACCGGTAACCTCTCATGGACAAAAGAGAACAAAGAAGGACTTAGACGTACAAGCAAGTACTAATAATATTACACAGAACGAACATATGGAAGAGATGCTCGAAGCATTTTATGAGATGGACGAAGATCATGATGGTGGAGAAGATGTTGAGAGTTTCATGGACACAACATAATTTCCACGATCAGAAGTCGATGAAGAATATGAAAACATGCAAAGACTAGCTCGTTTACCACTTTACAATGGAGCAAAGATATATGTACTACGTGTGTCACTCACGATGCTCAATCTGCAATCCATTTATGGATGGTCAGATAGTAGTGTCACTGAATTGTTCAGGTAATTGGAGAACAAATTGGCTTTCATTGTTGTATCAAAATAACTGTATTTACTAATATCATTTTAATTGCTTATTGTAGGCTTCTTAAAGATCAATTTTTGCCAGAGGGCAGTGACATGCCTCCAACACGTGTAGATGCAAAAAAACGTTTACAGTCCATTGGAATGGATTATACTGAAATTCATGCTTGTCCGAATGATTGCATCCTATTTTGGAATGAGTATGAGCATCTCCACGTATGTCAAAGTGTGGAGCAAATAGATTTAGAGAAGACCATGTAGGCGAAGCAATCCCCGCAAAGGTTCTTCACCACTTTCCTATCATTCCAAGAATTAAGAACATGTTTAGATGCAAATCTATAGCTGAGTTAATGTCATGGCATACAAAGAGCAGGTCTACAGATGGTGTAATGCGAGTGCCTGCTGACTTTGATGCTTGGAAGCACATAGATAGTAAGTGGCCAGAGTTTGCTAGTGAGCCTTTGTCCATACGTCTAGGCCTAGCTATGGATGGAGTGAATCCTTTTGGTTTACGCAGTTCTTCATGGAGCACATGGCCTGTATGTTTGATCAATTACAACATCCCACCATGGTTGGCCATAAAGAAAAGTCATTCCACAAAGACAGAGCTCAGTTTCGAAGGAATCGTTCCACTCGATTTCTGCCTCTTCCAAAAAGTCTTTGACCTCTTCCACCTTTTCCAATGAGCAGATGGCTAGATATAGCAGTTTCACAAGCAAAGGCAGCGGGTGAAGATATCTCTGAAGAAGAAGAAGAGCTCGCAAAGGGATATGATTGGGAGTATACTAAATACGGTGCACTATCGTCTCATGGACGACACGTTCAGATCGCACGAATTGATAAAAATAGGTCCACTTTTGATAGTGGGGTGATGGTAAACTTTTTGCAAAAAAGTAGAGCGAGTGCAAGAGATGATAATGCTCAAGAACTCCAGCTAGATTATTGTGGTGTGATTCAAGATATCTTGAAACTATCTTTTAGGAAGTTTGATTATTTTGTTTTTGATGTGAAATGGTTCAAAGTAGTCACCTCTGGAAGAAACACAACAGTGAGGTGGGATAAAAGCGGCTTGCTTCAAGTCAGCTCCACAAAATTATGGACGGATGAAAGGGATACATTTGTACTTCCCCAACACTGTGAGCAAGTTGTTTTTATACCAGATTCAAAAGAACCAGAGTGGCTATTTGTTTTACAAGTCGCCCCACGTAGTAGACAAATTTGTGAGAACATAGATGTAGAAGAAAGTCCATCTATAGTGGACTCAGAGATTCATTCGATAGTCCAAGAGGAAGAGATCATTATTCGAGAAGAAGACGTCATTGGAGAAGAGGTCATTGTTCGAGAAGACGAAGCAATAGATGATGATCAAGAAGAAACCAGCATAGCAAGTGATTTAGAAGCCATCAATATAGAGATAGATATTCTCGGTGCATCGGATCTTCAAGAGGATGCTAGATTAGAGGATTTATTAATAAAACACTTATATGTACTAATTTTTGTTTTTTTTATTCTCTATATAACCTTTATTATCATATGCTAATCCTGCAAGAGGTATGTCTCCTAGCTTTGTGACTCCACCACGACCATCTTTTCAGCTATCTCCTACTAGGTCTAGTAGTAGACATGTGCATTCGATGCCTCAGCGCGATACAGGTTCTAACATGTCTCATAGGTCGAGGTCACGCTCTAGAGCAGGATGTTCTAGGAGTGGATCTACAGGTAGGTCTAGAGGAGGTGGCTGTTGTGGAGGCAGTGCGACAGACATTGTGTCGCCCGCTTCTACTCCTAGGATGAGTACCTCAGATGTAGATACGCCATGCAGTACACCACGTGGAACACCACGTACACCTTGGAGTGCTCATGACCATGATGACTCCAAGGTGTATAGTATCCGAGATGGAGCTCCCGTGATGGATGCAGCTGGCAAAGCAATGCGTGCACGTATACGATAGATTTGCTCCATACTGCACTATTGGAGGACTTGGAGGGACGCGGTGCGATCGTTTCATGGGAGCATTTGCAATGAGGTGAGTAATTTATCAAATTCATTTTTACTTGTTTTTTGTAAATTTCATGTGAATTTATCTCATTTCATTAATGTTCTTTGCTGCAGGACTATTGATATGGAATGTTCTTTGCATGTGTATGGCAGTGGCACACCAAAATTTTGTATTTTATTTTTATATGGCAATGCATTGCTTTGCCACATTTTGTAAAAGCATCATATATGACACTGGTTTGCCACACTCTTGTACATGCTTCATTTATGAAATATATAACTTTTTTTGTACATGGTTCATGGTTCATACTGATTATCTCTTTTGTTTCCAATAATATTCTGTTTTATGAAATCATATTTTGGTTGACATTAGAGTACATGTCACATGTACTCTGTTTTTTTTGGGCAAAGTGTATTGTCTTTTGTTAAGCAACATCATGGTAATGTTGCTGTAGCAAAAGACAACACACTCTACCCAAAACAAATTTTGCAGATATGGTTGTCGGTATACGCGTCGGTACTCCCAGTAATGTCATCGGAATAAGCATCGGTACACCTAGCGAGCGATGGTATACGCGATAGTACATCCAGTAGAGGTGTCGGTATGGACATCGGTAATATCGATGTTTATACCAACGCTTATACCGACGCATAAAGCGATGCTCATACTGACGCCCATACCAATGCTTATACCAGTGCTTTAGTACCGACGCTGTGGTCACGATTTGAAGCCATTGCTTTCGGCATAAGATGTTTTGAAGAGGTCACACATTCGGGCTGAAGTTCTAGAACTGCTTGCTTCTTACGATTTGGGAGGATACATTCGTGGCATCATACATATGTGGCCAGAAACCTTGATGTCAAGGATCACAATGATTATTAGGGAATTATACCCCACTACGGGTCGTCTTGTTTTTGTTGATATAGCAGGTTTAGCATAGTTCATAGCGGCCAATAATTTACGGGACACATGGAGCAAAGGAGAGGATGTTGCTAATCGGAGGAAGAGAATAGGCAGCGATCTTCGAGAGCATGACTTATCCAGAAGATGGCAAATTTGAGAAAGATTTCATCATGAAAGCGGAAGAGGAAGGCGCTGTGGCACGATCATCAAAGATGTGAAATGCCTGCATGTAAATGCACAAAGTGTGGCTGCTCGACAGAGAGGGAAAAAAGAAAAAGATATCTTCTTCATAGAGAGCTGGAAAAAAGATAGTAAGGAACGATGTGGCGGATTCTAAATGTCGGTCTTCTGTGACTTGCGATCATATCAGAAAAAAAAAAAAAAAAAAAAGCTACGAAAGCAGGACACAGAGAATTAGGAGCCGCTTAAACAGAGATCGGAGGGAAGAGCAGGCGGCTGCTAACAAAGATCGGAGGGAAGAGCAGGCGGCTGCTAACAGAGATCGGAGGGAAGAGCAGGCGGCTGCTAACAGAGATCGGAGGGAAGAGCAGGCGGTGAAGCTTCGTTTGGAGGGCTCTCTCGGAGATTACTGTGTCCCTGTTGAACTGGAATAATTAGAAGACAAATTGCTGGAGGGCTGTGGATGAAGATTCCGAACACGCAAAACAAAACTTACGAAGTTTGCTTAGTTGCCGATTTGTTCGAACACGAACCATTGAGGGATAGAAGAAGGATTTGGTTTTGCGATTGAACCTGTGAGTGCGTTTCTTCCGACAAGTTTACTTCAGCGACTTCGACTTTGAACTTGCGCGTATTTAGCTTGTTGTCAGGTTTATACTTAAATAAAGATTTCCTTTGATCCTTCTTAATTAATTAAAAAAAAAAAATTTAATGTTACTTTTCTGTCTGTGCAATTCTTTTAAAACTACGTAAAAATTTGAGTTTTATTACAAATGTTTTGGGAGTTGTGTTGCTTTATCACAGAGAGGGAAGGCATCAAATCAAAACTGTGCTACGGAAACGATTATGAGACTTTAAGTGTAGATTGATTAACGTTTTGATGGTGTCAAGTTCGGATCTTGGAGTTAGAGTCTGCATCTAATGTCTTAGTTTTTTTCCCCCCTATTCTCAGAGCTTCGTTTCTTTTGTAAATCACAACGCCGATGATATTTGCGCATAACAGTATAATACTTAAATAATCTCTGAAGCAGATAAGCTGTATTTGTTTCTTCGTTAATGCATGATCGAATGCAGTGCTCTTCCGTTATTCTGCATATGGGTAAGAATGATAACTTCATGGATTTCGATGATTATGATTGTGGAAGCTTCGCTCATATAGTATTGAAGCGCATTTAATAAATTTGGATCAGTGTCCTCAACTGTAGCCGATGAGATGATGTTCAAGAAAAAGAATTGCTACGCACTAATGTTGGTATCTACGAGTTCTTCGAATCATTGCTTATTATCTTAGCTTCGCTAACCGAATGTTTTGTATTTTGACTTAATTATGTTGCGTTCTAATAAAAGTTGCATTGTTTCCTCATTTTTTTTTCCAATAAGCCATAGGAAGGGGAGCTTGTTAGGTAATTAAGAACATTATAGTGGATCTTTCTAATGACTTAGATTCGATTGTATTGTGTCGATTTATCTTAGTATCATGTTGCCTTTTCTGAGTTACTACATTACGCACTTACAGAGCTATTCTACACTATGAGATGACTTTTTATAAGCATCAAATTAGGCTAGCCGTTCAGAACACACGATTCCGTGATGCCTCGCGTTCTCTTTTCGTCTGTTCTGGAGTAATTTATTGACCCTCTGTTATGTGTAAATTTTCGTTTCAATACAACATATGCATTGTAGCATTGAGCTGAATTTGATTTAAGATCTGTGTTTCATATGAACAACATTTTTTTTTCTTTTGATCAATCAAGTTTAGTATCGAATGACCGTACATAAGCGCATCAAAAGAAGTCTTCCATTGAGTTACATATCATAAGCCTCCGTTTTCGTTTCATATCATACATATGAAATGATGATTTCTAGCTGAAAGAAATAGATTTACGAAGTCAGCTAAAGGCTGTGTCATTTTACAACAAAAAGGTACTTTAGAGTTGGAGGAAACAGAATGAAGATAAGGATATACATTTTTAATATCAAAAACATTGTCTAATAATAGATTGATCATGATCAATTTAGTCGATAATGATTGATTCTGTTCATGACGCTTGTTCTATTGGTTTTTAAACTTGATTGTAGTTCTTTCATTAGTTTGAATTGTATGGCTTACCCTTAGTTGAGTGATAAATTTACGCTTAACTTTTACCGAAACACCTGTAGTAATTAACAATCACATTTCACTCCATAAGGTCTCCATGAGTAACGAAAAAGTTCCTCATGCCACATAACATGACGGGCACAGGAAAACAATTGCACTCAAAAAACAAATTGATATTAGTTTAAAACTAAATTATGTACGAAAAAGCAAATATGAATCCTCGAAGTCTAGGAACAGTGACTTAGGAAATAAATCACATTTGATAGAATTTCAAGGACTACTAAAAGATCCATATGTGTTGCAAATGGCAAGGCTTCTTAAGTTTGCGATAACAGATTGCATATACATGATGGGAACTTTATCGCCTTTGCTTCTATGAATGTTTCAAGTCATCCTAGTGAAGACTCTCATTTACCTTCTCCCTCCTTTCATGAAACTCGACGACATACGTGGTGAACCCGACGTGAAAGGAGGGGGTGAGTGAGTTATAGAGCCACAAAGATTAGCATAATCAAAATGGAAGAAATCCTAGCTCAATTCCTACGATTTCAAGAAGAAGATAGGCGTCAAAAAGCCATCCAACCACTTCATGAACGTCCAGTCAATCGATGTGGCTTTTTCAATGGAAAGAATGTCTCAAAGTTCTGCAAAGAATATGAACTCGAGGCCAAATATCTAGGTGTCGGACTAAGTCCGATGATGGAAAAAGAATTATGTGAAAACTTTATCTATGTGTCGGATTACGACGTGCGAGACCAAATAATGCAAATAAATCAAACAACATGGTCTCGATACAAAGCGACACTCCTTAAGCAGTTTATGCTAGAGGATCTTGATAAAGTAACTCGTAGATCTTTCCTAAGGTGGGTTCATATGCCCAAAGACCAACCAATTCTTGAGATCAAAGAAGAGTTTGAGCGACAATATGATGATCTTTCTGAGCACGATAAGAGGTGCATAAGTCATGAAAGGGTTTCGTTGTTTCTTCGAACAATCGATGTTAATGCCCGAGAGGAGTTAATTCCACTTCTACAAGATATAGACTCCGACTCAGGACTCACAGAGGATTGGATGCTCGTCCATGAAGCTGTGATGAAATACGTAAAGAAACAACAAACAATAGAGAAATTTTTAAATGATTGGAGAACAGATCTTCAAACAGATGAGAATTATAACCATGTTCCAAGCATTTTACCAATCGTGGATAATGTTCAAGTCCATGAGGTTGTAGAGACCCCATTTGGGCATGAAGTAGATATGCATGGGCTTAATATCCATAGTGATGATGGGAAATATGAAGAAACTTCTAAAAGTGTGATTGATGTAACCTCAAAGGTTACAAGGTGCCAAGAGCCCCTAGACTTCTTTACAATGATTATATCTTTAGGTGCCATAAGTGGACAAAGCCCGAAGATGGGAGGATCAAAGGAGCAAGTGGAAGCTAATCAAAATCAAACCAAACTAAACCAACATCAAACCAAACAAACAACAAACATAAAACAAAACAAAAACCAACAAAACCCAACAAGTAAACAAGATGAAGCTTCCTCTACTCCGATAAACTCCTCATATCGAATAAAAGATAATCAAACAAATCAAGAAACATATCAAGATACAAACAAAGAGATAGAGATATCTAGAAGGCTCATAGGTGACCAAATGGAGATAAAAGATGAGATACAAATAGAGAACCTAATAAATATGTCTAAAGATCGAGCTCGAGATGCATCCTTACATGATGACATCGGGCAAGATGTGGAGTATGATTGGATGTCACTTGATGGTGATGATTCCCTTCTAACACAAGATTCGGATAGAACTTCTGATCTAATGACTGAATTACATGAAGGAACTCCCATAGAACATGATGTTGAATCTAAGGACCTGTCAATAGAAGATCCGATGGGTAAGAAAATGGATATGCAAGAATCCGCATTATACATGCATACAGAGATGCAAGAAAACGAACTTACTCATATGAAGGAGGACATGCAAATAATGAGTCCTCTAGAGGTTGAAATGTGTGATGACGAAGATGAGTATGATGCTAATCTAGAGGATGTACAAATGATAAGCCCTCTAGATAGTGATATGTATGGCGATGGTGATAAGCATGATCTTAATCCTACAGAAAGTCTAGATCAAGATCAAGATACTCATATGTTTTTGAGCGATGTCACATTGGACAAAGATCCTACACATAAAAAAGAGGATAAGTTAGATGGAGTTCAAAATAATGATATGTATGTAAATGATGCCACATTCCATGAAGAGAGAAATATGAATGAACATGAGGAGAATGAGAAAATACCATTGATCATTCCTCTAAATACTGATATGTATGTCAAAAATAATCATGTTGAGTTGAGTCCACACGTTGAAGAAATTGAGCATAAAGTGGCAGATGAAATGTTTATTGTGACATATGATAAATCTGATGCGTGTATAGCATTGAAGGATATCCAATGTAAAACTATTGAGTCAAACGATTGCAACGATGAAGCTCAAGTTGATTTGGATGCGTATGTTGAGATTCTCATACATGATGAGATTCTTGAGCAAGAATCAGTGATTGAAGAATCAATAATTGAAGAAGGTGGAATAAGTACATCCTCTGAAGAGAACGAGAAAGAATCGATGGAGATGGATGTAGAATCCTGTGATGACATTTTGGATAAAGAAATTGAAGATCAAGATTTTCTTGATTATGAGGATATGGATTCCATTCATATTGAGGGAGAAATATTTTGGGAACATAACAAAGACAATGATGAAGAGTTCCTGGAAAGACTAGAACAAGAAGCAGATACCATAATTAATGGAACTCAAGTAGAAAGGAATCATGATAGATTGGAAGATAAAAATGATTATGTAATATCATCCGAGCATGATGTTCACTTCTACTTGATGAAGGAATTGAATGAATCTAATCAATACGTTTATTTCGATGAAGATGATGAACATATTCGAAATGATGCAATTGAAGATATTTCCTCGAATGATCTCAAGCATGAAATGAATCAAAATCCATGCTTGCACGGAATTTTTAAAGATGATTTAAGCATATTAAAAATCAACACTCTATATTCATGTGTGTTTGACTCATCAAGAGTAACCTCACATGAGAGGATCATGAATAAAGGAGACTATGCCCAAACGATTGAAACATGGATGTTTGAATTTTCTAAAAGCTATGTATGCCAGTCGAGCCTACAAGGAATGGACGAGCAAATGAAATGGCTTGTCCACATATCTAATCTTTTTAAAAATGATTCACGGATTGATGCGATCCAAAGGTGGCTTCTTAAGAAGCACAGTTTCTTTGGTGACCATATATCAAGGGAGATGGGTCTGAAGGGAAAAACCCTAATAAATGAGAATTAATAATATCAAAAGGAAATTTGTAAATAAAAATGTATATATCTTGTGTTTTTTGCTTTAATCTTAAGATAGATGGAAGAAACCAAATAAAACTAAAAATGCAAGAAATTAAAGTGGGAACACCTATGGTAATGAATGCATGTTGGATGAGTGGTTTGACGTCAAAATAATTCAAATAGATATTTTTAATGTTCAAATGAATGAAGTTTTTTTTTATGTGATTCTTGAATGCGATGCTACTAATTTCTCTTATGCAGTTTTGAGAACAGGTGTTGATATGGAGCTGATCGAAGATCTAGAGTTTCGAGAGATTGTATAGAGGCAACCACTTTTGAGTTGCATGCTTATGTTTTATTGCAAATGGTTTTCGAAGTTCTTTCATGGACTGCATATGTATATAATGTCATTTTGATGTGATGTTTCTCATGATTTGTTTAGTTTCTATGAGTGCAGGAATGATCAAGCGAAGCCAACGGAGATGATGACTCAAGAACAAAGCCGTGAAAATCTTTTTCATTAGCTATCATGCTTTAACCCTGATCTTTTCTTTGCACCATCTTTGAGATGCATTGCATGCCAAATATGCATGTAAAAATATATAGAAACACGTCTTTGAAATTCCGTAGAAGCACGTCCATCTGCACAATTAGATAGGTAAATATCATTGAAAAATAATAAAGCAAGTTTTGAGTGATAAGAGAGAATAGTTCTGAGTAAGGGAGAGTGATTGCATCTGTAAGAGAGTGGAGTTGTGAGTGATGTGAGCGTTGCTTAGATACCATAAAACCTTGATTTTTTGCACCATTTTTGTTTCCTTCATGCACCTAACACATGCATAAATGAAATGTAAAGAGCACGAGTAATATTTTGGTTAAAACCCATAGTTGCACGAGTGATTGCACTTGTATTGAATTGTATATCCATGATAAAAATTGAGTGTAAATCCTCAACACCGAATGCCTGATACCTCCCCTATTTGCACCATGTTGTTTTTATGCACTTAGAGTATGCATATGTAGGGCTCATTACATGGCCGTGCATAGGCACATTTGTTTTAACCCATGCACTTGAATTTTCATAATGATTTGTAGATACCGAGATTGATGGTGGTACATCCGGAGGATGTACAGGTTCAGAGGGGGTGGATGTGGTCACGATTTGAAGCCATTGCTTTCGGCATAAGATGTTTTGAAGAGGTCACACATTCGGGCTGAAGTTCTAGAACTGCTTGCTTCTTACGATTTGGGAGGATACATTCGTGGCATCATACATATGTGGCCAGAAACCTTGATGTCAAGGATCACAATGATTATTAGGGAATTATACCCCACTACGGGTCGTCTTGTTTTTGTTGATATAGCAGGTTTAGCATAGTTCATAGCGGCCAATAATTTACGGGACACATGGAGCAAAGGAGAGGATGTTGCTAATCGGAGGAAGAGAATAGGCAGCGATCTTCGAGAGCATGACTTATCCAGAAGATGGCAAATTTGAGAAAGATTTCATCATGAAAGCGGAAGAGGAAGGCGCTGTGGCACGATCATCAAAGATGTGAAATGCCTGCATGTAAATGCACAAAGTGTGGCTGCTCGACAGAGAGGGAAAAAAGAAAAAGATATCTTCTTCATAGAGAGCTGGAAAAAAGATAGTAAGGAACGATGTGGCGGATTCTAAATGTCGGTCTTCTGTGACTTGCGATCATATCAGAAAAAAAAAAAAAAAAAAAAGCTACGAAAGCAGGACACAGAGAATTAGGAGCCGCTTAAACAGAGATCGGAGGGAAGAGCAGGCGGCTGCTAACAAAGATCGGAGGGAAGAGCAGGCGGCTGCTAACAGAGATCGGAGGGAAGAGCAGGCGGCTGCTAACAGAGATCGGAGGGAAGAGCAGGCGGCGAAGCTTCGTTTGGAGGGCTCTCTCGGAGATTACTGTGTCCCTGTTGGACTGGAATAATTAGAAGAAAAATTGTTGGAGGGCTGTGGATGAAGATTCCGAACACGCAAAACAAAACTTACAAAGTTTGCTTAGTTGCCGATTTGTTCGAACACGAACCATTGAGGGATAGAAGAAGGATTTGGTTTTGCGATTGAACCTGTGAGTGCGTTTCTTCCGACAAGTTTACTTCAGCGACTTCGACTTTGAACTTGCGCGTATTTAGCTTGTTGTCAGGTTTATACTTAAATAAAGATTTCCTTTGATCCTTCTTAATTAATTAAAAAAAAAAAAATTAATGTTACTTTTCTGTCTGTGCAATTCTTTTAAAACTACGTAAAAATTTGAGTTTTATTACAAATGTTTTGGGAGTTGTGTTGCTTTATCACAGAGAGGGAAGGCATCAAATCAAAACTGTGCTACGGAAACGATTATGAGACTTTAAGTGTAGATTGATTAACGTTTTGATGGTGTCAAGTTCGGATCTTGGAGTTAGAGTCTGCATCTAATGTCTTAGTTTTTTTCCCCCCTATTCTCAGAGCTTCGTTTCTTTTGTAAATCACAACGCCGATGATATTTGCGCATAACAGTATAATACTTAAATAATCTCTGAAGCAGATAAGCTGTATTTGTTTCTTCGTTAATGCATGATCGAATGCAGTGCTCTTCCGTTATTCTGCATATGGGTAAGAATGATAACTTCATGGATTTCGATGATTATGATTGTGGAAGCTTCGCTCATATAGTATTGAAGCGCATTTAATAAATTTGGATCAGTGTCCTCAACTGTAGCCGATGAGATGATGTTCAAGAAAAAGAATTGCTACGCACTAATGTTGGTATCTATGAGTTCTTCGAATCATTGCTTATTATCTTAGCTTCGCTAACCGAATGTTTTGTATTTTGACTTAATTATGTTGCGTTCTAATAAAAGTTGCATTGTTTCCTCATTTTTTTTTCCAATAAGCCATAGGAAGGGGAGCTTGTTAGGTAATTAAGAACATTATAGTGGATCTTTCTAATGACTTAGATTCGATTGTATTGTGTCGATTTATCTTAGTATCATGTTGCCTTTTCTGAGTTACTACATTACGCACTTACAGAGCTATTCTACACTATGAGATGACTTTTTATAAGCATCAAATTAGGCTAGCCGTTCAGAACACACGATTCCGTGATGCCTCGCGTTCTCTTTTCGTCTGTTCTGGAGTAATTTATTGACCCTCTGTTATGTGTAAATTTTCGTTTCAATACAACATATGCATTGTAGCATTGAGCTGAATTTGATTTAAGATCTGTGTTTCATATGAACAACATTTTTTTTTCTTTTGATCAATCAAGTTTAGTATCGAATGACCGTACATAAGCGCATCAAAAGAAGTCTTCCATTGAGTTACATATCATAAGCCTCCGTTTTCGTTTCATATCATACATATGAAATGATGATTTCTAGCTGAAAGAAATAGATTTACGAAGTCAGCTAAAGGCTGTGTCATTTTACAACAAAAAGGTACTTTAGAGTTGGAGGAAACAGAATGAAGATAAGGATATACATTTTTAATATCAAAAACATTGTCTAATAATAGATTGATCATGATCAATTTAGTCGATAATGATTGATTCTGTTCATGACGCTTGTTCTATTGGTTTTTAAACTTGATTGTAGTTCTTTCATTAGTTTGAATTGTATGGCTTACCCTTAGTTGAGTGATAAATTTACGCTTAACTTTTACCGAAACACCTGTAGTAATTAACAATCACATTTCACTCCATAAGGTCTCCATGAGTAACGAAAAAGTTCCTCATGCCACATAACATGACGGGCACAGGAAAACAATTGCACTCAAAAAACAAATTGATATTAGTTTAAAACTAAATTATGTACGAAAAAGCAAATATGAATCCTCGAAGTCTAGGAACAGTGACTTAGGAAATAAATCACATTTGATAGAATTTCAAGGACTACTAAAAGATCCATATGTGTTGCAAATGGCAAGGCTTCTTAAGTTTGCGATAACAGATTGCATATACATGATGGGAACTTTATCGCCTTTGCTTCTATGAATGTTTCAAGTCATCCTAGTGAAGACTCTCATTTACCTTCTCCCTCCTTTCATGAAACTCGACGACAACGCGCATATCGATATCTACACCGACGTTGGGGCAAAAATAGCCGCATTCATTTCACTCGCTAAAATCCTCGGTATACGCTCGATTTGTTGTAGTGAGTCTAAAGGGATGGGCTTAAGCTAGATGAAGTGACAACTTTGAACTCAGTAGCATGAAGCTCAATTTTCCCTTTAAGGTCTTGATTTTAACATCTCGCAATTGAGGTGATGAGAGGTGTGTTGGGAAAGATGGATGGATACTCCAAGAAATGAGTAGGTGCTCGAAAACCTTGCTTTACACTAGCTCTCTTTTACTTCAAAGTTGATTTGTATGCCCTCTTAGCTTTCCAATGACACTAAAGAAGTGCCTATGTACTTTGGAAATGATGTGAGGAATGATTGATTCAAGAGAGACTACTTCCAAGTTCAAGAATCAATGAAAACCTTCTATTTTTGTTCACACACATGCTGCTTGTTAAGCTCAGTACTTCCAGTACAATAGAAATTAGAAAAGTTACTTTTGGAGATATCAAGTTAGCTTAGTAAGCTAATGATTCCAAGAGGAATCACTTAAAATGATGTACTATACACAGAGCAATCAATATAGCAATCAAATCATTACCCCCAATTTTTTAGGACCTCTACAGAGTTTGACCAGTGGATACGTCGACGTGCTTTTCTCCAAATCTTCTCAATGTATTATCTTTAAGATTTGGGAGCATGTAGAGGACTTAGAACGGATTCCAACAAGCTATAGAACATTGAAAATGGTAAAGGAATGACTGCGATATGAGCAATACAAAATGATTGTAGTAAGTGACAATGACAGAGAGATCAATAGATATAATGGATGATCTATAATATTATGAAAACAATGTTGTACATGATCATTGGCTTCATAAACAATGCTCAATGATGCTAAGAGATGTAGGCTATGAAGTAAGCCACTCTCTTCTACAATGAGATAAAAAAGGACTCGGATATGGAGTGATCTGTCCCGTGAGTTTTTTAATCATCTTTTATAGATGATTCATTTGAATTTTGAATTTGAATTCTTCATTGGATTATTCTAGAAAAAGTAATCCATTAATCTAGGAGATATTCTCTCCAAATAAAGTTGTAGCTTTTCCATCTAACAACCTCCACGAGTTTAGTGGTAGTTACAAATATTTTTGTAAGTCAAATAGACTTTTAGAATCGGTAAAAAAGTAAGAATCCATAGCAATGGTTCTCATGGGTCGTCAAACATTGGCACATAAAGTCTTTATATCTAGCCAAGTGTGTACGCTTGGTATTTGCACCAATAGCTCCCCCTCAAGCCAAACATCTTGGCTTGGTCTTCTTCTTCAATCCTCTTGTATGTCCTGCAGTACAATCATACACTTAAATCTGCAAAGTTTAGTACCATCAAGTCTGCACATTGCATATTGGTTGATACATATGCTAACTGAATTTCGTTGCTCAATAGCTTCTCTCTCACATAATGGTACTGAACCTCTATACGCTAGGTCCTAGCATGATAAATAGGATTTGTTGCAAGATGTAATGAGCTTGTATTATCTCCAAAAAGCATTGGAGATGTAGTATGCAAACGTAAATATGTACATAACAATCTGATCCATATGGCCTCTTGTGTAGCATTGGTCAATACTCTATATTTAGCCTCTGTTGAAGATAAAGCAATAGTAGGTTGCTTCTTGGAAGACCATGACATAGGTTTGTCACCTGCAAAAGATAGGTAACCTGAGGTACTCCTTCTATCATCTTTGCAACCTACCCAATCTATATCTTAATATATTTCGATGTCCAAATCTAAAGTATAAGGAAAGTATATACCTTGATTTTGAGTGCCCTTAAGGTACTTCAAAATCCTCTTCGCAGCTTCCAAGTGATGTGCCCTAGGTTTGTGCATAAATTGACTTAAAACACTTACTCCATAAGCAATATCAATCCTTGTCAATGTAGCATAGTTCAAACTTCCTACTATGCTTTGGTAGCCTGCAATATTCTCAAGCACATCACCTTCATTAGCACTTAACTTTTGGTTTACCTCCATTGGAGTGATTGCTACCTTGGCATCATGCAAATGAAACTTCCTTAACATGTCTTGTATATACTTTCTCTAAGTAATAATTCCAGAGTTAGTATAGACTAACTCAAGTCCAAGAAAATACTTTAGTGATCCTAGATCACTCATTTCGAACTCCTGCATCATTTGATTCTTAATCTGCTTGATGCCATTAGCATCATTACCTGTGAGTATGATATCATCAACATATACACATAGGTATATTACCTCTAGATTACTCCTCTTAACAAACACAGATGTGTCTGCTTTACTCATGATGAATCCTTGATCCTGAAGGTATCTTTTCAACCTATGGTTCCATGCCCTAGCTGCTTGCTTCAATCCATAAAGAGCTTTGTTCAATTTACACACATATGTTACCTTGCTTGGGTCCGCATAGCTAGGAGGTTGAGAAATGTACACCTCCTCTCAAATCCAACCATTTAGAAATGCATTTTTTACACACAATTGATACATGTTCCAATTCTTTGATGTAGCCACACTTACCAATACCCTGAGGTGAGAAGGTTTCTTCATAATCAACTCCTTGGGTTTGAGCAAAACCCTTTTCCACAAGTCTAGCTTTGTACCTGTTTATTGATCCATCAGAATTCCTCTTGATCTTATAGATCCATCTAGAACCAATTACCTTCATAGAATTTTTCTTTGGCACTAGCTCCCAAGTATCATTCTCCTTGAGTGCTTCAATCTCCTTATCCATTGCTTCCTTCCATGCCGCCTTAGTCTTTGCCTCTTCATATGATGACGGCTCTTCAAATGACAAGTCTTTTGCAAGATAAAAAAAGTGCTTAGTAGTGTCATACCCATATCTGATTGGCTTCTTGCTCTCCCTTTGTGACCTTCTGATTGCTTGGTTGGATGATTCAGGTATATCTTCCAATTTCTTCATTTTGACTTTGCCTTTGGACTTCTATGCCTTGAATTCTTCTAGGTTGATAATGTCCTCATCATCTGAGCTGATATCTTCAAACTGGTTTGCTTCCTCCTTGGTGAGGCTTAGAAATTCCTCCTCCAAGTCATAAGATAACTTTACTCTCCTACATTCACTTTCAAACAAAGAGTCATTTTCATCAAAGACAACATCTCTACTGACCATAAATCCTTTGTTAGAAGGATTGTAGAACCTGTATCCTTTCTGATTCAAGTCATACCCTATGAAGATGCACTTTTCTACCTTAGGGTCTAGCTTACCTCTAATTTGAGAAGATATATGCACATAAGCAACACATCCAAAGATCCTGCAATGATCAAGTGAAGGTCTTCTACCATGTCATGCTTCATGTGGGATCATTACATCAAGAGATTTTGATGGCAACCTATTTATAAGATAAGTGGCAGTAGATACACTCTCTGCCCACAAGTAATTAGGTAATTTTTTCTCATTTAACATTGACCTAGCTATTTCAACAATTAGTATATTTCTCCTCTCTGCTACCCCATTTTGCTCAGGGCTATACCATGTTGTAATTTCTCTCTTGATTCCTCTATCCTACAAGAATGCATCAAATTCATTTGAGAAGTACTCACCTCCTCCATCTGACCTTAGTCTCTTAAGACTTCTTCCTGTTTAGTTCTCAACAAGTGGAAGATACTTTTCAAAGCAACTGAATACTTCATATTTGTGCTTCATAAAATATAAGATAGTCCACCTACTAAAATCGTCAATGAAAGATACATAATACCTTGATCCAAAAATTGAGGGATCCTTACTTGGTCCCCATATATCTGTATGGACAAGCTCTAGGTAGTCCTCATGCATGTAGCCTTTCCTTGAGAAGGGTAATTTGTGAGATTTTCCAAACTGACAAGCACCATATTTATAGATTATGTGTTGCTTTGATACATTAGGTATCCCAAGCACACATTGATCTCTACATATTTGCTTTAAAGTTCTCTCACCAATATGCCCTAATCTCTTATGCCAAATTTCAAGCTCTGATAGTGTTTGGTCTTTGTAATTATAAAGTGCAATATTCCTTGTATCCTCAAGTTCAAAAGTGAATAATCTACTTGTCTTTTCTCCTTTGGAAATTCTCTTGAATCCTTGCTAGGGATCCTCCACAAATGCTCCATATTTGTTGAACCTGACCTACAAAACCTTTTCCACAATATGTCCAACACTCATCAAATTCTTGGTAATTGTAGGTACATATAGAACTCTGCTCAACAGGTTCTTATTTCCATCAAAAGTTTTAACATTTCCTACCTTGATCACTGAGTGCCTGGTGTCATCACCTCTTTGTACGTGATGCTTATCCTTTGGTTCCTCAAGGTCAGAGAGAAGAGTTACATTGCTTGCCACATGGTTTCAGCATCTTGACTCAATGTAGAAGAGATGTTCATCAGTTGTACCTGATTTTGAAGTCATGTTCATTATCAAAGAGAATCTTCTTGCTCCTCTGTATAGTTTTTGTAATCTTTCCTTGATTTGTAGCCTCCTTGGTAGTTTTTATTATAGTTGTTGGTGTAGTTGTTATTGTAGCCTTGATGGTGATTGAATCTTCCTCTTGACTGGGTATATCCACCTCTTTGAAATCCTCTACCTCTTTGATTCTTGAAGTTCCTATAACACTCATCTCTGGTATGATTTGACAATCCACAAATATTACATGATGAGGATTTATAATGTCTCCCCCTACCTTGCTTACCTCCTCTGCCCCTTCCTCTTCAGTTTCAACCTCTCCCTCCATAGTTGTCTTTAGACTTACTTTTATCTGTGTATAGGGCAAAAGAGCTATTACCTCTTGATGAATCTCCATTCTTGTTGAGCTTGGCTTCATGGGTGAAGAGTTGCCCCATGACTGTGGTAAGGTCTAGAATCTGCATGTCCATGTACAAGTTCATAACAGTTGTGAAGCTCTCCCATTTGTCATCTGGTTTAATACCATTGATTACTTGTCTTACAATCTGCTCCTCTTCAATTTCTTCTCCTATGCTTGCCAATTGATCAGCTACATCCTTGACTTTGTCCTGGAAGAGAAATATGAAGACAATGTTTCCCAAGTCTCATAGGATGTCTTAGAGTTCCTAATGTGTGGAAGAAGAAAATCAGAGATTAAGTTAAGTAATTATGACCTGGCTAATGCATCTTTGGCACACCATGTATTGAGTCTTTCATGCTCCTCTCTTGTAGGTTGTCCTTTGCTTCTGAAAATGGGCATCTCCTCATCTCCTAAGATGTATCCATAGAGACTCCTTCCTTGCAAGTATTTCTTCATCCTCAAGGACCATGCTTGGTAGTTGTTCCTATCCAATTTATCAATGAAAGAAGGAAACCACCTCCCATTTTACCTTATCTTTGCTCTGATACCACTATTGGGAAAGGTGGATGGATACTCCAAGAAACGAGTAGGTGTTGCAAAACCCTGCTTTACACCAACCCTCTTTTACTTCACAGTTGAGTTGTATGCCCTCTTAGCTTTCCAATGACACTAAACAAGTGCCTATGTACTTTAGAAATGATGTGAGGAATAATTGATTCAAGACAGACTACTTCCAAGTTCAAGAATCAATGAAAACCTTCTATTTTTGTTCACACACATATTGCTTGTTAAGCTCAGTACTTCTAGTACAGTAGGAATTATAAAAATTCCTTTTGGAGATATCAAATTAGCTTAATACACTAACTATTCCAAGTAGAATCAACTATACACAGAGCAATCAATTTAGCAATAAAATCATTACCCCCGATTTTTTAGGACCTCTGCAGAGTTTGACCTATGGGTACTTCGACACACTTTTCTCCAATCGTGTTGAATGAATTATCTTCAAACGTTTGGAGCATGCAGAGGACGTGAAGCTGATTCTAACAAGCTATAGAGCTTTGAAAATGGTAAAGGAATGAGTGAGATATGAGCAATACAAAAGAACTATAGTAAGTGATAATGATAGAGAGATCAGCAGATATAATGGATGATCTAATGTATTATGAAAACAATGTTGTACATGATAATTGGCTTGATAAACAATGCTCAATGATGCTAAGAGATGTAGGCTATGAAGTAAGCCACTCTCTCCAACAATCACTAAAAAAGGACTCAGATATGGAGTGATCTGTCCCGCAAGTTTTTAATCATCTTTTAGAGATGAGTCATTTGAATTTTGAATTTCAAGTCTTCATTGGCTTCCTATAGAAAAGTAATCCTCTAATCTAGGAGATATTCTCTCCAAATAAAGTCATAGCTTTTCCATCTAACCTCCACGAGTGTAGTGGTAGTTACAAATTTTTTCCTAAGTCAAATAGACTTTTACAATTGGTAAAAAAGTAAGAATCCCTAGCAATGGTTCTCATGGTTCCTCAAACATTTGCACATAAAGTCCTTATATCTAGCCAAGTGTGTAGGCTTGGTATTCGCACCAAAAAGGTGTCTGGTTGGAGCCCACAAGGGTTGAACCTTTGCCCCCAACCTTGAAAGACAAAGGATGCAACCAAATGAGCTAAAAAACGTCGTGTTAAGAAGAGATTCAATACTTTTTTTTTGAAAGGAAGTTCAGTCGAGGCCTACTCTGTAACGCTTGAATTAATAAAAGAACAGTCTTAGAGTGAATGGCTTAGTGCCCTTAGGATCACGTGTATCCCATAAAGCTTGACATCATGGTATGTACTTTGACTATGCATCCCAAAAATATAGAAAATAAAAAACAAGAGGTATGATTTTAAGTTGAAGACATCTCTTTATGATCATGATGTAGTTCAATGGTAATATTACCAACTTCAAGAATGATCCTACGTTAAATTGTCAATCGGATGACAAGTGTGGTTGATATAACTATAATCAGAAAGTGATGCAAACAAATATGCACATGATACACAATAAGATGAAAAAGAAAACACACACACACAAGGAAGAGAAAGAGAGTGGAGAACGGAGCCTTCAATTCAAAAACATCAAGATTACAACAATAAAGTTCAATTACTTCCTTTCTTTTACAATTCAACCTTTCAAAAGGAGCCTAAAACCTCTATTTATAGCTTTTAGGCTAGTTTTGATGGGTTTCACATCATGTTGCTCGTAGTTAAAAATCAAGTTCTAAGATCATTTTTGGGTTCAAAAAATCTCAAAAAATAATGAAACTTTTTATATATTCTCTATATGAATTTTGAAAGCTTAAACACTCCTTTGCATGGAGAAAATGGATTTAGAGATTATAGAAATGGGTTTATATGCAAAAAGGTAGTGATAAAATCAATTATTCTGTATAAGAAGGTTTTGAAAAAAAATGTTTTGGCATGTTCTAAGTACTCCCTCTTCTTTGGTTACCTCTTGTAATCATGCTTGTGATTCTTCTTGTCATCTTCCAACATTCCCCTCCCTCTCATGTCTATAACCCCTATTAGACTCTTATCTATGAGGATCATCTATGTAATCCTAAAGGAAATGCAAGGTAGTGGTGTGCTCATCAAGCCAAATGTCTTTTGGCCAAATCTAAGAGAAATAACAACACAACAAAATAAGCAATATCAAACTAAAATTCTCAAATTTTCGAGAGTAATGAAACTAAAAAGATGGTGTTGTCTGCATGTGTTCTCCAAATATGAAGTTTAGATGGTGATCTAGGAAGAATCTAGACAGACTTACTAGTGTGCATTGTTGTATAGAGCCACACATGGAAATGCTTATATAGATTTTATAATGTTACTTGGGTGAACGCATGTTAATGTTTACAAAAAAGTGATGTCCGAGACATAGTTAATTAGCTGCAAAACCCGATCCTTCTTAGTTGAACATCGTGCAGTAGTTATTGAAAGAGAAGTAAAAGCGAGGTGGTGCGGAGAGAGTAGGCGACAGTACACATGTTGGAGCATGGAGCATTCATGACGTGGGTTTTTCTGCTTGCTGCATGTTGGAGAGTCCGTTGTAGTACCTCGTCTCGCCTGGGAGTTTTTTTGCATGGCTGATTGTTGTCTTTGGCAGGCATACATTCGTTATGGAGCCTGCAAGGAAAAAATTTTCTTGGCTACTGTATTGTTGATCTTGTGCTGTTGTAATGAGTCACGACCGAATCTTTCAACGATTGTCTTGATGGGTGATGGAAGACGTACCTGGGCAACACAAAATAGGAGGCTTTAATCAACTCTAAAGAATCGGTTCTTGCATTTTCTTCTGCTCATTGCGCTTCAGGTATCCTAAATTTCATGCTGTCAAGAATAGGGTCGACACAGATGCTTTGTATCGGATATTATTAGCCCAAGTTAAAGTGGAAAATTGACTCTCTTAAGAGCCAGAAACAGACTTTGAAAGCCACCACCAACATGTATCCTTGGGACAGAAAAACATTACAAAGCTTGATGCGATTTCTGTGGATTTCAGAGTAGAAATGCTTTTCCAACTCCCTGCCTGGAGCATTCATAACGTGGGTTTTTCTGCGTTCTGCATGCTTGGGAGTACGCCACAGTACCTCATCTTGCGTGGGAATTTTTCTACGTGATGCATGTTGAGTGGGGAATAGTGAGAGGGACTCCATCACTAAAGGCATTTTTTCTGCACGTTGCATCTTGAGTGGGGAATATTGATAACTATTTTGTTGTGCACTGCATGTTGGAGAGTATGCCGCAGTACCTCTTCTTTCCTGTGAGTTTCTCTATGTGCTGCATGTTGAGTGGGAACAGTGAGAGGGACTCCATCACTATACGTATTTTTTCTATGTGTTGCATCTTGAGTCTATACAGATAACTATTTTTGTGCATATCACATATTTTGGTTTGGAGATCATTCCTAAAAGGGTAATCCACTTCTTCATATTTAATGACAAGAAGAAGCTAAAACTTGACTTAAGCCAACATTGGGTATGGTCAGATGGTGCATCTTCTTATTGTAAAGACTGATGACCTTGATTTTATGGTGATGTGTGGGATCTTGGCCCTTGCACATTTTGTACAATTCCCTCATTAATATACTTTTTTCCTTTTCTCTAAAAAAAGGGAAGTTATATATGAGTAACATCTCAGATTGTGGATGATTGTTGCACGTTTAAAAGTATTTCTAACAATGTCCATTTAGTTTCATATTGTTCATTCATTGTATCTAACATTTGAGGTTTAGGATGATTGTTGTAGGTTTAAAAGTGGTATAACAAGTCTACATACATAAGTGATGGAGCACATAATGATATCAGATGAGCATACTCAATGTAAAGTCAATATAATAAAGTGGATTGATGAGTGGTAGATGTTATTGTATTTATGGTTTCTTCATTGTAGTGTGTTGATGTAGGGTAATCTCGGACAAGCAAACTAATGGAAGTTAATACAATTCCAATAGTGGATAGTGATCAACAAGCATTAAGATGCTATTGGAAGGAAAAGAAAACGAAATATAGAGACACAATAATGCCAAGGTCACGCACTAATGTGGAGGGTAATGCTAATTGCAGTTTAAGCAACTTGGATAGCATTGTGGATACGATCATCAAGTATTTTAAAAATCAAACTAGACACTTATGGTGTTGAAGATAAAATCGAGGCACTAAATAGGATGATGCAGAGTCCATGTATTGGGCAATTTTTTGATGCAATGGGCAGTAACAAAGATCATGTAACATGTGCCCATTTCATCAATCTTCGGAATACAATGCAAAGTATGAGAAAGAATTCTAATGACCTTGTGTTGAAGAGATCAACATTGATGATGGCTCTAAATAGTGATTCATCAACAAATCAGATAAATATTTCAAGACTTTCTAGGGTATTGAGAGTAAGTACGAAAGTCATCTATGATACGATTGGATGGTTAAGTAGAGTTGAGTTTGATCATAGTTTTTTGAAGGCAACTGGTAAGGCAACTCGTACCACATGTATCACACAAGAGGTCAAGCATTTGATTATCATGTTTTGGACAACAGAGAGTAGGGTGTCACCAAATAAGAAGGATATAAGCACGACCCGATCGTAGAAATCAATATTTGGAGCATCCTATTCACCTGCTTGATGTATCACAGGTAATCCTATTTTCAATCATCAGTTCACAATTTTAGCTAATTATACAAGAACTAGTAACAAGTAACTTATAGTAAAAATCTAATAGTAATAGCTAACTAGTAACAAGCTATTTAGAAATAGCTTATTACAAACAATTAAACAAGAAACTACCTCTTAAGTAATAGCCAATTAGTAACATGCTAATTAGTAATAGCTAATTACTAATGACCATCCAAGAACCAACTACTTAGCAATAGCTAATTGGTAACAAGATAATTAGTAATAACTAATTACTAACAACTAACCAAGAAGTAGCTACTTAATAATAACGAACTCTTAATAAGATAATTAGTAATAGCTAATTACTAACAACTAAGAACTAGCTACTTAGTAATAGGTAGCAAGTAACAAGCTAATTACTAATAGCTAATTACAAACAACTAAGCAACAACAAGCTACTTAGTAATAGATAATTAGTAGAAGCTAATTAGTAATAGCTAATTACAAAAAGCTAACCAAGAACTAGTTGCTTAGTAATATTTAATTACTAACAAGCTAATTAGTAGTAGATAATTACTAACGACTAACTAAGAACTGCTTAGCAATAGCTAATTGGTAACAAGCTAATTAGTAATAGATTATTAGTAATAATTAATTACAAATGATTAACCAACAACTAGCTACTTAATAATAACTAACTTTTAACAAGCTAAATAGTAGTACCTAATTACTGAAAAATAACTAAGAACCAGCTACTTCATAATAGGTTACTAGTAGCAAGCTAATTAGTAATAGCTAATTACAAACGACTATCCAAGAACCAGCTATTTAGTAATAGCTATTTAGTAACAAGCTACTTAGTAATAGCTAATTAATAACAAGCTAATTGGCAATAGCTAATTGGCAATAGTTAATTACAAACAGCTAACCAAGAACCAGCTACTTAGTAATAGCTAATTAGTAACAAGCTAATTACTCATAGCTAATAACAAACAACTAACCAATAACCAGCTACTTAGTAATAGCTAATTACTAACAAGCTAATTAGTAACAAGCTACTTAGTAATAGCTAATTAGTAGAAGCTAATTAGTAATAGCTAATTGCAAATAGCTAACCGAGAACCAACTACTTAGTAATAGCTAATTACTAACAAGCTAATGAGTAAGAAGTTAATTAGTAAAAAGCTAATTAGTAATAAGCTAATTAGTAATAGCTAATTACAAACAGCTAACCAAGAACCAGCTACTTAGTAATAGCTAATTACTAACAAGCTAATTAGTAATAGCTAATTAGTAACAAGTTAATGAGTAACAAGCTAGTTAGTAACAAGATAATTAGTAACAAGCTAATGAGTAATAGCTAATTAGTGACAAGCTAGTTAGTAAGAAGCTAATTAGTAACAAGCTAATTAGTAATAGCTAATTACTAACAAGCTAATTAGTAATAGCTAATTACAAATAACTAACCAAGAACAAGCTACTTAGTAATAGCTAATTACTAACAAGCTAATTAGTAATAGCTAATTAGTAACAAGATAATGAGTAAGCTAATTAGTAAGAAGCTAATTAATAATCGCCAATTAGTAACAAGCTAATTAGTAATAGCTAATTACAAATAACTAACCAAGAACTAGCTATTTAGTATATCTAATAAGTAACAATCTAATTAGTAATAGCTAATTAGTAATAAGCTAATTAGTAACAATCTAATTAGTAATAAGCTAATTAGTAACAAGCTAATTAGTAATAGCAAATTACAAATAGCTAACCAATAACCAACTACTTAGTAATATCTTATTAGTAACAAGCTAATTAGTAACAGCTAATTACAAATAGTTAACCAAGAACCAGCTACTTAGTAATAGCAAATTGCCAACAAGCTAATTGTTCTCAGTAATAGCTAATTGTTAAGAACTAACTAAGAACCAACTACTTAGTAATAGCTAATTACAAATAGCTAATCAAGAACCAAATACTTAATAATAGCTAATTACTAACAAGCTAATTATTAATCACTAATTATTGAGAACTAACTAGTAACAATCTCACACCTTGTAACGACTAACCACCAACTACTTAGTAATAGCAAATTGATAAGTAGCTAATTAATGACTACTAATAACCACTTTTTGTGTAATGTAGATGGATTTATTTATATACTTCAAACAATTGCATCCAATGATAAATATCTAGCTTCGAAATTTTGAATCATCGAAGCCATATTTTGTTAAGAGATTGAGAGACAGATTCACATGTTGCTACATTTATCACATTCAAATGTCATAACTTAAGGATGCAATCAATCTCCTACGTCAATCAAGCTCAGTCGTGCATAGTTATCTTTGTAAATGTGATTGTTCTTTTTTTCAAGTAGGGATGACATCAAGGTGCATTGCTTCAGCAACTACATTTCAATCGATTAGCAACATTATAGAGAGTATTCTATGTGGACGTCAAAATGATACCACATTCCACCAGTACAAATGTGTGATGGATGAGTTCTTTGATTGTGGAGTAGGACATTTTAAGTGGTGTCTGAGAGAGACTAGCATTGAGGAATATCATATTCCTGTAAAGATCTTTGAAGATGTCAAGTCAATGTATGAAGGACAAGTTGATAAAAGTAAAGAATTGCTAAAGAGGGAGATGAGTCCTAAAGTTGTAATAGGATTATTTGAGAAAACTCTATAGAAATTTATCAAGCACGGTTTCATTTATTTATGGCAAGCGAACCAGTTTAAGATGTGTGTCTCTGAATTCCCAGGCGATGTTGTGGTTTCAGTGGTTGATTTTGCAAAAAACTATACATTCCACCAACAAAATGAAAGGTAATCCACTTCTTCATATCTGATGACAAGAAGCATGACACCCTTTTTGTGCAACATTGTTTACAATTACATTGGTAATGATTGAGAGAGCTAAACCTTGAAATAAGCCAACATTGGGTATGGTGAGATGGTGGAGCTTCTCAATTTAAAGCTAAACATCCATTTTACTTCGTAGGAAGATATCGAGGGCTAACAAGCATGACTATGATATGGAACTTCTTTGAGTTAGGGCATGGGAAGGGAGAACATGATGGTCCAGGTGCAGTTGTGAAAAGGGCGCTAACCCATGAACAACTTAAACCTGAAGGTGCAATGCTGAAGTGGGCAATGGATGTTGTGAAATTTCTCAGGGGACATTTGTAAGAGTCAAAAGGGAGAGATGTCACACGGGTCTTCTGGGAAGTGAAGATGGACAAAGAGAACAGGGAGAAGGCTTGGGATTGTAAGGGGATATCTCAAGTTGGATCCTTGCATTCGATTCGTGGCTATTCAAGGTTAGGTGGACATTGCATTGGTGTCAGAGAACTACCATGTTATTGATTTCATTGTATCCATGGTCAGTGGAAAAGATGCATCAACAAATGCCACATTCAAAATTGGGCGTACCATACTTTGACTCCTATCAACTAGTCAGATGAAGCAGTAGACTCATCCTTTTCCAATTTACATTTGAAGGTGATGGCAACTACCTATCAAATGCATTGGCAGTGGATGACAACTTTGCAGTCATTGCGGAAGAGGACAATGATGAAGGTGCAGATTTCTATTTATTAAAGTGCAGGCAAGGAAAACAGTTCAGCTGAAGAATATAATGGATGTGTGGGACAGCCTGATAGCTTCAGGTTCATATTATGTGGTGGGTTTATTTTATGAGAGATTAGAAGAAAATTTCTACACGTTGTTAGAAACAAGGCCACCAGCTTATATGTATTCCCATCTTGTAAGATGCATTAAAATACCCATGTCACATGATCAAAAGTCCATCAAGTACATGCTTACAAGCATGCTTACATCTTAGTGACGTTTATAGAGAAGGCATTTTACTCTACCATAAAAGTCTTACCTAAAGGTAAATGCATATAGAACACCATGGGGTGGGAAACATTTTGATAGCATCTCCCCAAGGCAATGGAATTCCAAAAAAAATTAACCATGAGATCAAACATACCTCCTTGTAGACCAATGGCACATATGCCATTCACTATAGCATAGCTTGGCAATACAAGCCATATTCTCATATATGAACTCCATAACCTGCAAATTCATAGAATCTTAACAACAAGATCTATGTTGCATAACCTTGTACTTAATATTTATGTATGCTACTTCTTTGTTCTAAACTTCCTTAATTTCCAAAATTAGCATACATGTATAACATTACAAAGATACATGGAACTAGATATGCATGTTGTTCCTTTCCTTCATTAAATGAAGATGTACGATTCTTTCATGAATGCCTAAATAAAAAGAATTTAAACATTCCTACAATTCATATTTATAACCATGCATATGACCTAAACTATGCATTATGCAACTGAATCAAATAAGATAAACAATAAATGGAGGTTAAAGGGATGTTTCTTGTGATGATTCTATGATCCATTGGCTCTTCAATGTTGAAGGAGATGCTTTGCATCCATCCTTCCATCTCATGTAGTCCTTGATGCCTAGAGATGCACTTGCATCTACTTCACATGTCCTCTTTCTTTCTTACAAAGAAAAAATAATGTTTCCCCTCAACATTGGGGCATAGTCATAAATATTACAAAATCAAAAAATGTTCCTAAGCCACAACCATGTGCAAAATATACATGTACTTGGTTGCCTAAGGCACGTCATGTTCTACATATACAAAATTACAAGATTAAGTAGGAATTTCCTACTTTTACAAGCTTACTGAGATGAAATTCTCTACACATACCTAGTAAGAGTCCTCCATTTCCAACGACATTCATATCATTGTAAAGCTTATGAGAAGATCTTTCCAACAAGATAAAACCATCAGATTCGAACACTCAAGTGAATAGCAACATGTGTGTGAAGTTGACTAGTTGCTAGGTTATAACTAACTCGAAACAAGCTTGACAAGCCTACTTTGAATTCTCCCCAAAATGAACATCATATGATGCCTTTTCAAAGGGGTCAAATTTTCCATCCTAGATAATTAGCTTCATCTCTCTGAGGTTGGTTTCTTGTATTTCTAGAGAAAGTCTAGATCAACATGTAGCTTCGCCTTTGTGGTTAATTCAAAGGGATTTGTTTCAAATGTCAGCAGTTCAAACCTCATCACCATAGTGCCTATGAGTGCGTGTGAGATCCAATCATCCAACATGAAAGAAAAAGCAAATATATTCTTTTGTAAAACGCTTCGTACTACTTCATTGTTTGAGCTTGACATTACGAACTACATACTAAGAACTACTCTGCTATCTTTCAATCAAATGTCAATTGTAAACTTGGATAGCATAGACCATCTTAGAAATGATGTCATGGGTTTGATTCCCAGCTTACCACACAACATCATTGGGAAATGATATTATTTTGCTACCAAAATCCAAAGTTATAAGTTCCCATGGGGAAAATGATGCCAAAATCCTAGGAAAAAGGAAGAAGGATCAGAGTGGGAGAAAGGTAATATTTATAGGCCATCATGAGGCCTTGAGGATGATGACAAACCCAAGGTCTCCATGGAAGCCTTAAGCTCTCATATGAATGAAACATTACGATGAACTACAAAGAGAGATGAGTCTCTTTTCCTCCCAAACATATGCCTCTATATATAGCTCTATCCAAGGGACTGCCTACTATACCAAGTAGATACTAACTATACAAATGTTAACCATGTAAATACATGTGTACCAAGTGCCCTAGTTAACTTACGTTCACTCAACTGGATGTTTCTAGATGTTGAAGATAGATGTCTGCGGAAGCACGCGAACAACACAAGGAAGAAGAAGAAGCTTGGAGCACAAACACACAATACTAATTGTATTACTAGAGAATGTACAAAGATAAGTAGCCCATTAGGGCAATAGGCGTATATACAAGCCAGGGGAGAAAAAGCTCCTAAAGAGGGAAAAAAGTGCCCCGGCGGTCCTAGTGTGTTCACACACACCACTACCTAAATATATCAACAAATCCCCCTTGGGAGTGATGCGGTGAACAAGGAGCTAGCACTCATGTATAAGGAAGTGCCAAGCTATGTGGAAATCACTCCACAAAAGGAAGTAAGCCCAAAGCTTTGCGGAAAGCTTCAAACTTCTCCCTAGGCAGAGCCTTCGTGAAAAGGTCTGCAATGTTCTCCTGCATGGGCACATATGCCAAGCTGATCTGCCAAGCAGAGAACCTCTCCCTGACATAGTGATAATGCACCTCAATGTGCTTAGTGTGAGCATGGAACACAAGGTTCCTTGCAACTGCCAATGCGCTCTGTCTGTCAGTGAAGATGGTGGTGGCAGAAGGCTGGCCAACACCCAAATCAGCCATAAGGCGTCTGAGCCACACACACTCAACGGTCGTTGTGAAAGCTGCCCTATACTCAGCCTCACAACTGGAAGTGGCCATAGTAGGCTACTTCTTGCTCAACCAAGATATACATGAGCTACCAAGCATGAAGCAAAAACCACTGGTGGACACACGAGTCTCATAGCAACCAGCCCAATCTGAGTTAGAAAAAGCATGCAAATCTAGCGGTAGTGATCCCCCTTTGGGATGAAACAACCCAAGTAGTCGAGTACCACTCAAGTAGCGAAAGATGCGTTTAACCGCCTTCCAATGCGTGACTCCTGGGCAATGCATAAACTTGTTCATCTGTAAGACAACAAACTCAATATCTGGCCGAGTAATGCATAAGTAAATCAAGCATCCAATAGCCTGCTGATAGGCGGTAGTGATCCCCCTTTGGGATGAAACAACCCAAGTAGTCGAGTACCACTCAAGTAGTGAAAGATGCGTTTAACCGCCTTCCAATGCGTGACTCCTGGGCAATGCATAAACTTGCTCATCTGTGAGACAACAAACTCAATATCTGGCCGAGTAATGCATAAGTAAATCAAGCATCCAATAGCCTGCTGATAGAGAACAGCATCAAATGCATCTCCAGCATCATGAAGACTCAACCGTAAACCTGTCTCCATAGGAGTGGCAATAGGCTTACAGTCTTCAAGGCCAAAATGCTGCAATAATGTGTCAATATATTTCGTTTGACACAAAGCCATTCCACCATCAACTTGCATAAACTGAATGGCCCAATAGTGATGCAAATGCCCCAAATCAGACATCTCAAATGAGGCATGCAAATCAGCCTTGAAATCAGCAATATGCTTCTCAATAGGACCAGTGAGCAGCATGTCGTCAACATAGACAACAATGATCAGAATCACATCATTAGCACGCTTAATATATAAGGTGCTTTCAGTTGGACTGTTCTCAAAACCATGTGCAACCAGATAGGCATGTATCTTCTCATACCAAGCACGTGGTGCTTGCTTTAAACCATATAATGCCTTCTTTAACCTGCACACCTCGTTTTCATGCCCTTTCTGCACAAAGCCACGGCGCTCAAAAACATACACTTCTTCATGCAAATCACCATTCGAAAATGCTGTTTTGATGTCCAACTGATGTACATTCCAACCATGATGGGCTGCAAGTGCACAAATGCTCCGAACAGTAGTCATACGGCATGTAGGTGCAAAGGTCTCATCAAAATCAATGCCTCTTTCCTGCGCATAACCCTTTGCAACAAGCCTAGCCTTATACCTGTCAACTGTACCATCAGGTTTACGCTTTAGCTTGTATACCCACTTAGTGCCAATGGCCTTCTTGTTAGGAGGCAAGTCACATAAAGACCATGTACCATTCTTCATTATAACATCATATTCAGATTGCATAGCAGCCATCCAATTTTCTCAATTTTGTGCTTCATCAAAAGAAACAGGCTCATTCTCATCACAGAGACTAGACGCAGCCATAGCATAGCAATCTGATGCAAAGGAGGCACTATGAGAGCCTAAACGAGTACGATATGACAAAGGTGCATCTAATTTGCTGTCACACAAAGTCTGCACTAGCCATTTTGGCATAGTTTTTGTCTGCTCAATATCAGCTCTCTCATCAACAAGTGCATCATGTAAATCTGCATCAGAAATGGAATGATCTGCATCATCATATGAAACCTGCAAAGGCTGAGAAGTTGCCTTATTAGGACCAGCACTAGACTGTCCACCTGTAAAAAGAGGCATCAAAGTATCATACATGTCGTTGGAGCTAACAGATGTCTCCTTAGTACATGCAAGAAATGGCTGAATAGCATCTTCCACAAAGACAACATCACGGCTAACCAAAATGCGTTTAGCATGTGGATGATAGAGATGATAGCCTTTACTTTTAGAACTATACCCAACAAAAATACATTTTACTGCCTTATCATCCAATTTTCTGCGATGTTGTTTAGGCCCTAGTGCATATGCCAAACAACCAAAAACACGCAGATGAGCAACGGATGGCTTGCGGTCATGCCAAGCCTCATATGGAGTGATAGACTGGAGCGCTTTAGTGGGACACTTGTTCAGTACATATGCTGCACACATGACAGCCTGAAGCCAGAAACTATGTGGTAAAGCCTGACTCTTGATGATGCAACTCGCCATCTCCATGAGTGACCTGTTCTTTCGTTCAGCAACTCCATTCTGTTGAGGTGTATACGGCACTGTACACTGGTGTTTTATCCCATGTTCAGCCAGAAATACATTAAAATCAGAAGACATATATTCCCCCCCTCGATCAGAATGGAGGGTGCCCATTTTACATGCAGACAGATTTTCAGCCAAAACCAAAAACTGTTTAAAGCACATGAACACTTCGGACTTTACTTTGAGTGGATATACCCATGCATGCCTGGAAAAATCATCAATGAAAGTCACAAAGTAAAGGTAATTTCCAAAAGAGGGTGTCTGCATAGGACCACAGACATCAGTATGTACAAGCTGCAATTTCTGTGTAGTCCAAACTGAACCATCTTTTGGAAAGGAGGAATGCTGCATTTTGCCCAAAATACAGCCTTCACAAACATGTTTTCCAGGTGCCTCAAGTTTGAGCAAAGAGGACACCATTTCAGATTTCTGCAGGCATAGCAAACTAGAAAAATTCAGATGACCAAAGTGTGCATGCCAAAGTTTTGCATCTCACATAGCCTTAGAATCATTTACTGCACATGCCAAATCATTTTCAAATCTTTCATAGTCTATGAGCTTATACAGCCCACGGCATAAAATGCTAGAAGCAATAATAACATCGCCATTTGACAGATCATGAACTGTACGTCTGTCATCAACAAATTTCACAACCAAGCCAATCTTGGCTAATGCAAAAACTGATAACAGATTCTTCTTGGTCCCTGGCACAAATAAAGCATCTGACAAAGTGAAATAACTACCATCAGCAGTAGTCAAACTGATCTTACCAACTCCCATAACAGGATACGAGGAGTTTTTGGCGCATGTAACAGTATTCCCTGTAGGGGCAGGCTCGAGTGAAGAGAAGAAACTGCACTATGAGGTAATATGTTTGGTCACCCCACTATCAAAGTATCAAACATCTGAGTCTACTGCAGACATGCATTGATCATGAGAAGATGGGTCAAAACTACAGACAGTAGTAAACGCCCATTCTTCTTCCTGCACAAGATTTGCAGACTCTGTTTTTGGTGTAGAGGCCTCTGCAACAACCATTCTAGCCTCTTTCTTCTTTGCCTCTTTAGCAGCCAGTTTTGGACAGTTCTTTATGATATGATCATTCCCTTTATAGTACTTACAAAACAATTTCTCCTTTTCTGATTTCTTCTCATCTTTATCTTCCTTTGAATATGCAGAATTAGCAGATTTCTGCTTACTAGTTGAGGAGCTCCATTTTCCTTTGCCCTTTTGACTAGCCAGGAAAGCTTGATTTGCGACTCGCATAATGGACCTGTTTTGCCTGGACTGATCTTCCTGCAACAGAACAGAGACTAACTCCTCAAATGACAAGGCATTTGTATTGCTTTTCATTATCAAACCGTCTGCACAAGTGAGCTATCTGGTATAACCTCATCAACAGAAATCAACTGTTCCTTCAAGTCTTTGATCTTTGTTAGGAAACTGTCCATAGAATCACCTTCATTCATGTGCTCACTCTCCAACTGTTTTCGGAGGTAAGCAACACGCGCCGCATTCCTAGCTTGGTACAATGTGGTTAGTGTATCCCAAGCATCCTTAGCTGTTCTGCAAGAGCGAATATGAGGAATAATGGCACGCTTGACAGATAAAGCTATCAATGCATGTGCCTAGGCATCTCTGCCATCCCAACGAATCTGCTCTGTAGTAGGTGCAGCAAAAACAGTAGCAAAAAGAGGAATCTGTGGAATATCATCTTTGACACCATCTTCATAAGCTCCAACACTTGTATTTGCAGTACCTATAGTCAGAGGTGTAACAGGACGTCTTTCAACACCCTGCACAATGTTCCACAATCCTTTTGCAACCAATACATGTCGCATCATATCAGCCCATAATGGGTAGTTGGTACCATCCAACTTATCCTCAACAGCCAACATACGGAATACATCACTGCTTTCAGCCATGGCCGGTGACTAAAATACCTTGATGCAGAAAATTGATTGTATCTCAAAAAGTTGAACACAACTGCCCCAACAAATTCTGCTAGATATGTAGCAGACTTCGAGACGCTTATACTTGCGAACAGAAATTGGTATATACCTTTGACACAAAAAGATGAAATAGCCTGCACAAGCACTGCGATAATGCATCTAGAGGCCGAAACGAGCTCAGATCGTGATTTCGGCACCACAGAGCGAAGCGGTTTCAATCTCTGAAACACCATGAGTATGCTCACCAAATTTCATACAAATCTGAGGCTGCAAACGGAGGAGTGTCGACAGCACCCTAGATGAAGCAACGACCTGCTCTGATACCAATTGTTGAAGCTAGATGTCTGTGGAAGCACGCGAACAACACAAGGAAGAAGAAGAAGCTTGGAGCACAAACACACAATATTCATTGTATTACTAGAGAATGTACAAAGATAAGTAGCCCATTAGGGCAATAGGCATATATACAAGCCAAGGGAAAAAACCTCCTAAAGAGGGAAAAAAGTGCCCCGGCGGTCCTAGTGTGTTCATACACATCACTACCTAAATATATCAACACTAGAATGCTATAAAACTCTTTGGGAAAAACACTCTCCCATATATCTTATAGGAATTGAACCCAACACCTCTTCCTTCTCATCCATATGGCTTAACCACTAGGCTAAACACCTTTGCTTGTCTAGACAGCATAAGAGTCTTTCCTTAAATATATTCTAGAGACTTTTCCCAACACTTGACTGACCAAATGATGTCCGATCTCAGATATGTCTCAACTCGTGAGACCATCATGTCATAACATTACTTTATTACAAAATGCAGAAGTAGTAGTAGTAGTAGTAGTAGTAGTAATAGTAGTAGTAGTAGTAGTAGTAGTAGTAGTAGTAGTAGTAGTAGTAGTAGTAGTAGTAGTAGTAGTAGTAGTAGTAGTAGTAGTAGTAGTAGAAATAGTAGTACTAGTACTAGTAGTGTTGATTTCGTGACAAAAGCTTAACACTAAGCTGTGGAATATTGCCACTTGTTGAGCTCTAACAACCATCATCAACTGTTGAGCTCTTGTACTACTTGTTGACACAACGAGTGAGCTTAACTAGCTAAAGCTCAACTGCCGAATTCACCATGCCACAAGAACTAAGCTACAGTGATATTAGAACACCTCTATAATCATCAGTAGCTTAGCAAGCTTTCTGAAACTGAAAACTTTACAACCGTATTTTTGAACTCACCAGAATTTCACTGGACTGTCACCGTAATTGTACCGAAATCTTACCGAAATCAACTGCAATTTTGTTTGTAGTTACTTCAAATGATTGTTGATGAAGTAAGGAAGTTGTACCTGAGTTTCCTTTAGTAAATGAACTCTTTCTGAAGTTTAAGAAAAAACTTCACCAATTCACAATGCCTT
>CM035440.1:105298700-105363700 GCA_020310875.1 Ceratopteris richardii | reverse complement strand
TACTTATAGTAGTAGTATCATTACTAGTAAGACTAGCAATAGCAACAGCATTACTAGTAAGGGTAGCAATAGCAATGACATTAGTAGTAGTAGCGGTAGCAATACGACTGGATTGAAGAGCAAAGGATGAAGATTCTATGTTCCACATACAGGTGATATCTTACTCTCATGTAGTGCATATATTTTAGAAACTCAAATTTATGGTAGTCGATGTGTGTGCAAGTGTTCAATACCATAGCACGATATAGGTGCTGGATCGTCTCATTTTTATGAGTCATGTTTGAGGTGCAGAGGACGAAGTTTCAACCACACCTAGTCCTAAACCAAGTGCCTTGGATGCAGGTACACGTCATAGTATACCACGTACACCTTGGGGTGCTCATGACCATGATGACTCGAAGGTGTATCATATACAAGATGGAGCTCTAGTGATGGATATGGCTATAAAGGCCATACATCAATGGATACAATAGTTTTGTACAATATAGCTTGTACACTCTGTCATGGTTAAATGGAGTGAAGAGGACAATGATTGCAAGAATTACATCACAGAGGTGATATATCACGAGTTTCAGTGAGCACTTGGGTGCATTGTTGTCACCCCAGAGTGGGTTTAGCATGCAGAAAGTGAGGTGATGTCCCATCGAAGGTTGGAGGCTTGTGAGGGTTTCAAAGGAGTATTAACAAAGCTTGTATGGCTAGAGAATGAGGAGTGCGAGATGATTCGTGATAAGTACTAGCACACTCCTTACTAATATCATTAGCTGTGAGATGCGATGACCACACATCTAGAGGAGGTTAGAGCATTACATTTGGGTAGTGGTGGTTACAAAACAATGTCTCACGAGTTTGTAAGTATCATTTTGATGAATGAATTTGCTTATGTTAAGCAGTTCATGTTTGTTGATCTCACATTTTGTGTTTCTGTTGTGGGAGTTGGCAGTGGGTCATCTTCTAACACGAGAAGAGAAGATTTATGGATATTGTCATGGACTGGTTGCACTATTGCAGAACCTGGAGGGACATGATGCAATCATTTCATGGGAGTGTCTAACGTGAGGTGAGCTTCTAAACTTGGTTTAGAGTTTCTTAGTTTTTGTTTATGAATATCGTTTCAATTTATTTGATTTCAAGAATCTGCTTTGTTGCAAGACTGTAGATATAGATGTTATGATCCCTCTGATTTTGTGTATGGTAGTGATGTGTCACAATACATTTTGTATTTGGTTCATATATGGCATTGTTGTACCACAAGATTTTATTTGATTTATATATGGGAGTGGTTTACAACTATTTTTTATTTGGCTCATGTATGGAAATGGTTTTCCACAGCTTTGTACATGGTACATTAATGGAATATCTCTTCTGTACATGGTTTGTTTATGGAATATCTATTTTGTACATGGTTCATGGCACATTGTGCTTGTACATATCTCTTTTATGTTCATCAATGTGTTTTGCTTTATCAAATCTTGTTTTGGTTTTTAGTCATCTAAACCCTAAACCATCAACCACTAGAGTACATGTGATGACCTATACTCCATTTCTTTTGGGCAAAGTGTATTCTTAAGCTTTGCTACACAACAACATTATCATGTTGTTGTAGCACAAAACACTGCACTGTCACAAAAGAAAATGCATATATGGCCATTGATATTGCCAGCATGATACCCACACTTATACCATTGATATTTCTAGGGTAATACTAATGCTTATACCATTGGTATTGCCAAGGAAATACCGAGGCTTATGCCATCACTATTCCAAGGGCAATACTGATGTTTATACCAACAACAAATTGATACATATATGAGCACCCATATAGAGGCTTATACCGGCGCACATGTCGGTGCATATACCGATGCATATACCAACGCATATATCGATGCTTATGAAAGAACTTGGAGAAGCTTGTAGAAGGTAGAAAAGTGTGTTTCGAAGTGACGCCAACCGGCACAAGACCAGCCCTTGAGCTTATGGAGACTCAAATAGACCTTATAAATATGCGATAAATGCAAAGAAACACACTATGTACTTTGGAGCATCAACGAGAATGAGTCGATACAAAACAAATAGGTTCACGGGTCGACTAGCTCAAAAAACTTACTATCTATGGAAGAGACAATGAACTTCAAATGCCCATAGCAACCAGGGTGATTACAATTAGAAAAAATCCTTTTATGGGAGTGATACACATAGGGTTGAGTGTATAGAATGCACAAAATTATAAGGAATAAGCAAAATATGCTATAGGAATGAATGCGACATTCACTGGTGGTACTTCCTATTTTTCAGGAATATGTAGAGATTAACCCCGAGACAGAAAAACTTAGATTTCTCCCAATCTACAAAACCAAATGCTTTGCAAATTTTTAAGCATAAACAAGACACTTATATCTTTCCAATGATCCATCTTGCACTCAATTTGGAGCTTTGGAGAGAGAGCACCAACCTCTGCAAGATTACTATTGGCGAAAAAGATGATGCAGAGAATTGAAGGAGTGATGGTCACAAATGTATGTATATTGCTTCCATGTAATGTAAAAGTGATTTCAAGTCTTTATATAGACTCTAGGAGTGTTCCACGACTTCTACAAGTGGATTTTGAATTCAAATGAAGGTGGGAATGGTTGTTGGAGGGAATCAATCCACTTTCCTACAATCTAGGAAAAGTGAAGATATAGTTTGATCTACTTTTAGGTGATTGATTGCTTGATTGAATGCATCTTCAACCACCAAAAATTCGTGGAATTTGGGCTCTATCTTTCTACCTTTACATGTGTAAAGCTCAAGGCTTTTACAACGGTAAATGAACCATCAAAAATCTCTCAAAAAAATACAATAAATGAGCATAAGAAAAAGAACTCTCCAATGGATATTCTTTTGATGTGATAGCCTTTGATGTAGATCAAATCCACCTCAAGCATAGTGTAAGCTTGATGTTCCAACAGCTCCCCCTCAAGCTAAAGTATGCTTGAGTCTTCATTCTCTGATAGGTTGAATACCTGTCATAGCTTCGAATCTACAAAGCTTTATTCCATCAAGTGCCTTCGTCATCATATTTGTTGCTTGCTTTTCAGTAGGAACAAAAGAAATTTCAATCTCCTTTGCCATGAGCTTCTCCCTGATGAAGTGGTAATGGACTTCTATGTGCTTGGTTCTCGCATGGAAAATAGGATTTGCTGCTAGATGCATGGAACTTACGCTATCTCCAAGTCCCAAATCTGTATACAATGCTTTTAACCATATTGCCTCTTGAGTTGCTATGGTCAAGCCTCTGTACTCTGCTTCAGTTGAGGATAAAGCAACTGTTGGTTGCTTCTTGGAACTCCATGACACTAGCTTTGAACCTGCAAATGCTAAGTAACCAGATGTACTTTTTCTATCATCCTTAGCTCTTGCCCAATCTGTATCTGAGTAGATTTTGATATCCAAATCTGAAGAGAAAGGATAGAATATACCTTCGTTGATTGTACCTTTGAGATACTTAAGTACTCTCTTAGCCGCATCCATGTGTGGTCTTCTCGGTGAGTGCATCAACTGACTAAGCACTCCCACACTATATGAGATGTCTGCCATTGTATGAGTAGCATATATCAAGCTACCTACCAAGCTTTGATACTCTTTAATGTCTTCAATTTTCTCACCTTCATAAACACTTAGTTTATGATTCATCTCCAAAGGTGTATCTGTAGGTTTAGTGTTCTCCATTTTGAACTTGAGAAGAAGATCCTGAATGTATCTTCTTTGAGTCAAATACATTCCTTCATCTGTATATATCACTTGCATACCTAGGAAATATGTGAGCTCACGTAGCTCACTGATTTTGAACTCCTCTTGCATGTGTCTCTTGATCCTTTGAATGCCATTTAGATCATCACTTGTCACAATAATATCATTTACATATATACATAGATAGATAACCTCATTGTGATCCCTTTTGATGAATAGAGAAGGATTTGAGCTACTAGCTTTGAAGCCTTAATCTTGAAGATATGTAACCAACCTGTAATTCCAAGCTCTAGGAGCTTGTTTCAATCCATACAATGCTTTCTTATGTCTGCAAACATAAGATGGATGATTAGGGTTTTCAAAACCTAGTGATTGTGACATGTATACCTCTTCACTTATCCAACCATTTAAGAATGCATTTTTCACATCAAGTTTGAGGAGTCTCCAATTATTTGCAGAAGCTACACTTATCAATGTCCTGATTGTAGTCATCTTTGCAACTGGTGAGAAACTTCCTGTTGACTGGGGACCCCAACAGGAGGGGGATTCCCAAAATCAAATGGGAAACTTGCATTAGCCCGAAAGACTCAGGGGGCTTGGGAATTTTGGATATCGTTGGGTTGGCTGAGAAGCTGGCGGCAAAGTGGCTTATCAAGGAGCGGCTATGGAACAAGGGGTTTAAACAGTGGAAACAACTCTAGAAATAAGAGACAAGCCAGTGGATTAGGTTCAAAGACTTGGACCCGAGACATAGAGTTACCCTGGAGGAATGGACTCTTCTTCAAGGCAGGTGTTTAGCATGGGACCGCTTGACTACCCGCCTTCTCTGCGGCCAGGATCTTCCTTGCCTGGAGGGCCTCAAATGGAGCAATGGTAAGAAACTATCGAGAATCCCCAACTTCAAAGATCGATGTTCATCACACTCTTAACAAGAGATGGTGCCTTTCTTGGACCAAACTTCGATGGGAACTAAAGTTCATGTCTATTTGGGACCCCCTAATTGAGATCAAAAAGTCCATTCTCATGTGGTAGATCTTGCATAAAGGTACCTAGTCCAATGCAAGGGCTAACAAAATCTGTGGTGTGCCACCATGGTGCAAGCATTGCCACCCATGCATTGAAGATTTAGTTCACTTGTTCTTCGATTGCCCCAAGTCCCATGTTATCTGGCATCATGTGACACGGGTATTGAGACTCACGAACCAAATCAATTGGCAACAAGCATTGTTGGGTGAGGCGGTTGGCTATTCGTCAAGACTATGGAATGCCATCAGAGGTGAGAGTCTTTGGAAGATTTGGAGGGAACGATGTGCTGTCAATTTTGGCCAAACTCCAAAGGAATGGTCGATTGAGAAATCCATGTTCCTTCTAGGTAAAAGAATCTCTCGAGATAAGAGATCTCCACCATTTAGACATCACTGTATTTATCTCCTCGAAAACAACAAGTTGAAACCCAAATGGGTCCCACATGAGGGAGATGATAGATTTGTCTGCCTCATTTGTAATGCCCTCTAGCTTGTCATAATCCTCCCCTACATTGTGGGATTTAAGGGGTCCCATGGGCACTAGTCCCATTCACTTGTAACTTTTCTTCTTTTTTAATTAAAGTCCGGGAGAATAGGCTAAGGCTGAACTTCCTTTTATTAAAAAAAAATCAACAATCATGAAGGCATGAACATTGTAGAGTCGCTTAAGTTTACATAAAGTTTCTAGGTTTTGTTAACGCAAGTGGAGGACAATTCTATTTTTTTTTACTTTCCTCGTAAATGTTGTGTAGAAAAAGTAATATTGTAGTTTTCTTGAGAACAATGTTTTTGTTTTTACATTAGTTATAAAAAACTTTGCTTTGCACTAATGAAAAGTTCCTATTAATACATGCATTTTGGCTCTTGATGGATGAAGTGCATGGGAAGAGATTGTACCAATGAATCATATGTAAGATCTACCTCTCTCTGTCTCTCCCCCTTCCCTCCCTTTTTGTGTATATATCTACATTCTATTAATTTTTATGTTTACTCTTTTTGTGCCATTGTCTATGTTTTTTGCATACTTGCACATGAATTTGTTATTGGAGTCCATTCATATCTGAAACAAATCCTACAAGTTTTTTCTTCATCACTTGATTGTTGCATATTATTCATACGCTTAGAAGTATTATCATGGAAGAAGTCCCATTATATTCTATTTTGATAAAAGAGTGAGCGCTAATGAGAAATGAAGAATAATAAAATCACAAAAAGATTCAATAACAAGGTTGGGGGTAAATATCCATGTACGTTAGTTCATTTGGTAGAACTTTCACCTTTTCACGAAGGGGCAAGGGTTGAACCCTTGCCTGCGGCATTGGACATGTGTTGGTCCTTAAGCTAGAATCCAAACGAGTTTCCCCGTTCTGACATCCTACTCAGTTCTTACCTTGCTTTGTAGGATATAGGGGGTCCATGGGTAGTATGGCCACCATGACTTTTGAAGTTGTTTTTTCCATTCATTCAAGCAAGAGAGAGTAAAGTTCCCCCGAACTTCTCTTTAAAAAAAAGTTTTAAAAGAGAGATAGTTGGTAAAGGAAACAACGAAAGTCTTGTTGTATGAAGAAAAAGTATTAAGACGTGCGCTGTCCGCTAATTGTGAAAATCCCAAGAGGAAATGGCTCTTCGTCGTTGGCTCACAAAAGCACACAATGTGCTCCACTTCCCAGTGCCAAGCCAACAAGAGCTCCTACAAAAAAAACCTGAAGCAATCAGAATTATTATAGCGCTCTGCCATACCTTCCAAACTTTAGTTAGAATGTACTCTGACCAGTATAAGAATTTCCCAAGAAGCCCTTTGTTTGTGTCATTGTTCAAGCCATGATTTCCTCATTAGGAGCTAATGGTGAACCGTATTTCCATCCCCGTTATGAGTCATTGTAAGAGTCACTTGTAAGGGTCTTTCGACGTTCGAACAGGATGTTAGGTTCTGTGTTTTCTTAGCTTGAGTCGCTAACAGAAGGAAAATGCAATTGATTGACTCTCTGAGGAGAGTCGAGATAGATCGTCGATAACTATGCAATAGGTTATGTCTGTTCCTCACCTTTTAAATGTTTGCTTAAAGGCGTTGACTAGTGTAGGTCTGTACTGAAAATTTTGGGTTCTTCAAAACTTCCCCTCACGGGATTGGGGAAGTAGATGCACAATGCAGACATGGAACTGATGCCTGTACAAAATGGATTCTTGCATAGCGTGAGAATCGAAAACAAATTAGCCTTATCTCAAGAACATTGCAAACGGCCACGCAAAGCCGTGCAATAGTTGACGACGTCGAGAGGCTAGGGTTTTTGCATGTAGCAGTCCCTCTCCTGAGCTGCCCTTCCTCTTGCCCCGTCGGGGCAAGTGTCCTTGATTTTCTGCTCTCAGGCTGTGCCCCCCTGCCATGGCTCTCTTGGAAGCTCTTCGCAATGGACTTTCCCTGCTACCAGTGGCTCAATGCCCTCCGATCTAGCAAGGCTCGCCGGTCTCTAAAGGAAAAGACTTTACTGAGGGACACCTACCTGCTGAGCATCAAGGTGGTTATTATGTGCAGAAGGAGCCCTTGCCCACCCCAAAGACTGTCATGCACCAAAGCTCTCCTATACGGTCATATGCAGACATAGCGAGGTCTTCTGGTAACTTCTCGGATGCCCCTTTCGGGACTTGCTTTAGCCAAGGTATGCTCTCTCCAAGGCCTTATGCAGACAAAGGTAAATCTAACTCTGTCGAAGATGCTTACTACATCGATGTAGAAGCATTAGGTATTGAGGCAGATATTGAATCTCTTGTCATAGATAGAGAATCCCGAGATTAATGGCAAGCACAGTTAGGTGAACAAGTTGTTATTGGACTTTGCCATGGCCCTCACCCTCCGCAGGATGTCCTCAAGTCCTGGATTAGGTCTTACTGGGAGTGTAGAGGGATATTTATCAAACATTTTCAATACTACCCGAATAATTTTTTCTTGTTTTTTTAATGATACAAAGTATGCTCTACAGATTATCAATGAGGGGCAATGTCTTTTGAGGAACATCCCTATCCCTTTGTTCAAATGGCATATAGGGTTCAACCCTAGGAGCCCCAAACCCACTAAGATTCCAGTGTGGGTTGAGTTTCCTGAGCTTTGAATTCGACCCTTGAGTGGAAAATCTTGGCAATGTGATTGGAAAGGTCCTTGGCCACAAAGCTAGAAATAATGGTATCAATCCCAAATGGTACCCCCAAGTCTTGGTGGAGGTGGACATCTCCAAACCCATTCGTACTCACGTGAACATTCAGGACTCATATGGGCTCAACCTCCACAAGCAGGAAATAATCTACAAAAATCTGCCTAATGCGTGTTACCACTGTTACAAGTAGGATCATCTCATTAAGGACTGTCCTGAGCTCCAAATCAAGAATCAATCTGAAGTGATGTTTCCAAGTTGAGAGGTAATTCTAGTCGTCAGTTTGTCATCCCCCACCCTAGTTCTAGAAGCAAAAAGAATGTGCCCAAGCCCCAAAAGAAAAAAGGCTTAAAATATTATAACCCTTTTGGGGTGCTGCTGGAAGGAGGCTTTTACTTGTTTGATGGTAAAGATTGCCCTGAAGTTCCTCCTTCAATCTAAGATCTGAAAGAAAACGTGAATTCCCAACCATTCTTGTTTGGTCTCTGGGCAACTTCAAGGTAATATTAAACCCCCCTTCAGCTCCTGCAGATCCCTCCCCAAGAAATTGGACCGTGGTTGGTAGATAAAACAGAGGCAATTCCATCCCTAAAGAATCAGTGGATGATTAGTGTCCTTCTTATGATATTCATTCTAATAATATGAATAATATGTACTCTATAGATCAGGTTTCTGTGTTCTCTCAAGAACTGGAGGCCCTTGATGGGTAAAGAATTGATCAATGGATGAAGATGATGAGCTCAATGAGGTTATCCCTAACTTTCAACTTGAAAATTCGATCACCCCTATTGATCTTTCTAAAGATAAGGAAGTTGATTGATTTCCTCTTTCTGCCATCAAATCCTTCAAAAGTAACTGGAAGTCCAGAAGGAAAGAGAGAATCAAGTCATCATTGGTTGTGAATAAGTCATCCATAATTAGTAAGAAGCAACTTTTTCCTTTTGTTGTCATGTCTGACCTATCTATTATTTCTTTCAATGCAAAAGGTTTGACTGGCCTAGTTCAACCTAAAATGATCAATAAGTGGCTGTCCTCTATGCCTTCCTTGCATGATGTTCTTTGCATTCAAGAGGTGAAAGTGGGTGGGAAGTCCCTTTTGATTAAGTTGAAAATTCTCTCTAGCAGGTATAATTGGTATATCATCAATCATGCGAGTGGTAAGGGTGGGACGACCATTGGTATTAATATCTCCCTTTCTCATTGTATTAAAGATTCCTTTGTGAGGACCAGAAAGGTTTTATCAAAGGTAGATCTATATTAATTCCTCTTGTCATTTAAAGTCATGGCTGTGCGAGGGCCAGAAAGGTTTTATTAAAGGTAGATCTATACTTGAAGCAATTATCGATATTTGAGAAGGCCTTGCTTTTGCTGAGGAGTCTGCTCAAGATCTGGTATTCATTAAGATCGACTTCGACAAAGCGTATGACAGATTGGAATGGGAATTTATTCTTCAATCATTAAAAGACCTTGGATGCAGCCAAAAGTTCACGAAGATGGTTTCCACTCTTCTGGGAAATGCTTCAACTAGAATAAACATCAACGGTAAGCTCTCTGAGCCCATTCGTTTAAAAAGATCAATTAGGCAAGGCTGCCCTTTGGCTCCATTACTATTTGCTATCGCCTCGAATGGACTCAGCTGCCTATTAAAGCATCACATGGACGCCGACAATCTCAAGGGTCTTTCCCTACCTCTAAATCACGGCCAAATGATTGTGAGACTTTTTGCTGATGACATGAATGCCTTTGTGCATAACGATATAAACAGCATTGAGGTGTTTTGGTGGTGCCTCCACACCTTTTGTGTGGCATCAGGCTCAAAAATCAACCATGCTAAAACTGCTTTTAGAGCAATCACCGGACATACTCCCCAATTGTTGGTGGATCAGGGGTGTCAAGTTATCCCTAGCGGTCAAGTCTTCCGTCTCCTTGGCATTCCAGATGGGATTTGACATCTCAATGGACCAACGCTAGAACTGGGTGCTATCCAAGCTGGATAGGAAGCTGAATCAGTGGAAAGGTATGCAAGTCAACCTGGCAGGGCGTGCTATGGTTGTTAACACCTTTATGCTGTCTATAATTATTTATTTTATCTCGTGTTGGAGACCTAAGGAGAAAGACTTGGCCAAAGTGGAAAGAATCTGTAGAAAATTCCTTTGGACTGGGGACCCCAACAGGAGGGGGATTCCCAAAATCAAATGGAAAACTTGCATTAGCCCTAAAGACTCAGGGGGCTTGGGAATTTTGGATATTGTTGGGTTGGCTGACAAGTTGGCGGCAAAGTGGCTTATCAAGGCTTGGAGCAATAGGGATTCCTCTTGGGCTAAATTGATCTTCAGAAACACAGAAGACCTTACCTTAGTTGGCCACCCTGGTTGGAAGGACATAGGGATTCTCACGCTTTTGTTCTCCCCCCACCCGGTCTTCCCTAAAAGCTCTAGCCTCGTGTGTTCCTTATGGAAGATTTGGAACAAGACCAAACAGTTCATCAGAATCAGTGATGAGTGGAAGTGAGCGGCTGGCATAAGACAAAATGACTCTATTTGGTTCTCGATCAGTGGCATTCGGGGGGTGGAGTCTTGGAACCTCCAAACCGCAAGGCGGTTATGGAACAAGAGGTTCAAACAATGGAAACAACTCTGGAAACAAGAGACCAGCCAGTGGATTAGGTTCGAAGAATTGGATCCGAGACTTAGAGTCACCTTTGAGGAATGGACTCTTCTTCAAAGCAGGTGTTTAGCCTGGGACCGCTCAACTACCCGCCTTCTCTACGGTCATGATCTTCCTTGCTTGGAGGGCCTCAAATGGAGCAATGGTAAGAAGCTATCCAGAATCCCCAACTTCAAAGAGGATTTAGATGTCCACCACACCCTTAACAAGAGATGGTGCCTCTCTTGGACCAAACTCCGGTGGGAGCTAAAATTCATGTCTATTTCGCACCCCCTAATTGAAGTCAAAAAGTCCGTTCTCATGTGGCAGATCCTGCATAAAGGTATCTGGACCAATGCAAGGGCTAACAAAATCTGTGGTGTGCCGCCATGGTGCAAGCGTTGCCATCGGTGCATCGAAGATTTAGCTCACCTGTTCTTCGACTGCCCCAAGTCTCGTGTTATCTGGCATCACGTGACCCGAGTTTTGAGACTCACGAGTCAAATCAACTAGCAACAAGTGATGTTGGGTGAGGCGATCGGCTGCTCATCGAGGCTGTGGAATGCCATCAGAGGTGAGGCTCTCTGGAAGATTTGGAGGGAGCGTTGTGCTATCAATTTTGGCCAAACTCCTAAGGAATGGTCGATCGAGAAATCCTTATTTCTCCTAGGTAAAAGAATCTCCCGAGTCAAGAGTTTGCCACCGTTTAGACATCACTGTATTATCTCCTCGAAAACAACAAGTTGAAACCCAAATGGGTCCCACATGAGGGTGATGATAATTTTATCCGCCTCATTTGTAATGCCCTGTAGCTTACCATACTCCTCCCCTCCATTGTGGGATTTGGGGGGTCCCAAGGGCACTAGTCCCATTCACTTGTAACTTTTTCTCTTTATTATAATTAAAGTCCGGGAGATTAGGCTAAGGCCGAACTTCCTTTATTTAAAAAAAGATTCCTTTGTGAGCACATCCAATCAATGGTGCTCCCTCCGTTTGGGTGAGCCCTTCAATGTGCATATCGTCTTTATGTATGCTGCTAACTAGAGCAATTTGAGGAAAGTTTGTTGGGATGCATTGGCCTTGCTTCAAGGCCTTGTTTTATTGGCTGGGGACTTCAACATGGTAACTAACCTGTCTAATAAATGGGATTGTAAAGGGAATGTTATCTCTAGAACTTGGAAGAACTCCTAGTATAATCTGTGCAACTCTCTTGACCTTATGGATATTTCTAGGAACATCGGACTTTCTTGAATCAATTGGCAACAGGTGTTGTAGGGTGAGGTGGTTGGCTGCTCATCGAGGTTGTGGAATGCCATCACTGGTGAGACTCTTTGGAAGATTTGGAGGGAGCGATATGCTGTCAATTTTGGCCAAACTCCTAAGGAACAGTCGATCGAGAAATCCTTGTTTATTCTAGGTAAAAGAATCTCCTGAGATAAGAGATCTCCACCGTTTAGACATCACTGTATTTATCTCCTCGAAAACAACAAGTTGAAACCCAAATGGGTCCCACATGAGGGTGATACTAGACTTATCAGCCTCATTTGTAATGCCCTATAGCTTGCCATTTTCCTCCCCTGCTTTGTGGGATTTGGGGGATCCCTTGGGCATTAGTCCCATTCACTTGTAATTTTTCTTCTTTATTTTAATTAAAGTCCGGTAGAATAGACTAAGGCCGAACTTCCTTTTATTAAAAAAAAAAACAAAAAAACAAAAAAAAACAAAAAACGAACATCGCAAACACGTTCACAGCTGTCAGGCAATGATTCTAGTCGAATGAAAAAGCTTCTGTTCTGAAGCCTTCAATGTCGTGTCAGTTACAGTCTACGCTTTTTTTTTGGAACTCGATGATGAATATATGAGTCCGGACTCCGGACTCTGTCCTCTGCGTTCCTCCTCCATGTAATTCTGGCGCTGAATAACGTTGCACCAGGTGTGAAGCTGGTGTGCTTTGTGAACTCTGGAACCACGATAAGTTCAAAACAAATAAAAGATGTCGCTTTGCTGTTCTGTGTTTTCTTACGCGCGCGTGTATATAGCTGGATGAGTGTCTTGTTCTGCGCGGATGTGTGGGTTTAACTGGATGAGAGTCCTGTGTTGTGTATCATCTGGGTGTGTGCGCGCATGCATGCGGACATTTGTATGCATCGAAAACACATCTGATGTTGGGTAAGAATCTCCGCAAACAGGCAAACAGTACTCTGTGAATGGATAATATACCACATAGCGTTGATCTGATTTGAACTGAGCATGCGCGGCGCAATGGAATAGAATAAGAGACTGGTTGAACTGACTTGTGCTGTGCGTGCACGACACAATCGTAAAGAATAAAGAACCTGATTTTCGTATGTGTGTAACATGTTTTGTGTGTGTGTGTGTGCGCGCGCGTTTGTTTGCGGCAGGAAAGAAGTAGAACTGACAAAAAAATGGTTTTGGTCGTGTGTCATATGTGTGTGTGTGAGAGAGAGATTTGGAGTTCAGAAGAATAGATCCCTCTGGAGTCTGCATCAGAAACTCTACAGAGGTTCTTAGGCTGGTTTCACACTGGGGCGGTGGAACAGGCTTTGAAAACAGTGTAATTCCATGGAACAACTAAAGCAACGTTGTTCCGTCGTCCATTCATTCACACTGGGACGGCGGAATCGCTCAAGCTTTGATCTCCATTTTGTAGAATTATTGGATCGTTGTGCCACATGGCTGTACAAAAGAGAATTTAAAACATTATTTTTTGTCCACGTACTCTATCCGAAATGCTGGAACATGCTGGGGGGGCGAGGGGGGTCGGAACTCTGCAAACAGTTCTGTACCGCTTAGTCAGCAACCTTTCAGCGTGTTCCACCGTGCTGTGTGAAAAATCTCCGCAGACTTGGCAAGAAATGATTGGATTGAGCGGGCGGCAGACTGCTGCCGCCGCTCAATCTGAATCGACCCTTAGTTTAATTTCAATGTCTCTGAACATCAGAGAAAGTCGTCTGTACGTACAGAGACTGGAGATTCTCAACAGAAGACGGAAATTAGAAGAATCCAGACCTCTGATCATGCAACAGAAGTCCTTTTGCGTTTGAAAGATGTTCAAATTTGAAACCTACACAGAGAAAATCATCTTTTTTTTTTTTTTTTGGAGCAAAGGAAGCATGTACGGGTGGATTCAGAAAGAGTAGCACAAGTTTGCTAAATCACATCATGTGCCTCCGGGTTCAATTCACATAGAGCAGTGTTAAACTTTGGATTTCAAAAAATTTCAAGATATTTTATTGGTTGAACAACTTAAAGAACGAATCAAAAGCTATTGTATTTATTCCGAAAGGGGAGGCTGGCTCAAGAAATTGTAGGCTCGAAATTGTTTTCTTTTTTGAAAGCAAATCATATTCTGCCATATGGAAGCGCTCATTGTGCCGCGGAGCGATGTAAACCCACCGTAACTACTGAAAACAGTGCATATCGTGATTCATCATCAACGTTGAAAGCAACTCACGCACATTCATGCTATCTCAATACCCTAAAGTCAATCCTTCAAAGTTCAGAATTCCAGAAAAGGTTTGTTTTATATGACTAAACCAACGCACACTGTCTTTCTCTGCCTTCATGAACTTTCGTTTTACAGCGGTTCTATACAAGTAAAATCCTCACAATCTGTACAATAATACATATACAACTTTCGCAGTCTCCTCCTACTCCAATTTGAGTCAAAGAAAAGTCATCTTGAAGTAAGGACGTGAACTAGTCCTCTAACAAGGAAAGAAGATCGAATGTGATGAGCACATGCTGTGGCATCAAGATAGCCTCATGCGGGGAAAAAGGTTTCAGCAGTCGCGAAGAAGGTCGCGTTTCCTGACTTCCCCATAAGTTAGGCTTCCAATGAGAAAGTCCTTGGGAGTGTCCTTGAGAGTGTCACCAGAATTGACTCTCCATGTTTCCTTCTATATCTTCCATAGAGGTTCACCTCTCAACGTATTCAGAAAGGGCTTTGGACGATCCATTGCCTCGACCAGGATAACTTCCATTATCTTCCATAGAGCTTCACCTCTCAACGTATGACGGCTTTATTCACATGCTTTGGATGTCCTCCTAAGCTATTTCACATGCTTTGGATGTCCTCGTAAGCTATTTTACATCACGTCCTTTTAATAAATTTTAAATTTTTGGTAGAAAAAGAGAAATAAGACTTCCAGTTTGCCTCTTCCCATCTGTTCTACTTGTTTTCACGCAGATGTGTAGCATTTCCCATCATCTTAGAAATACATATAGTATAAACGTACATTGAAGCTTGCCAGGATTTCTCGCCTTGAGCGAGATCGGATGCTCCAGATACTGCTGGAAAACTTTAATCATTTCACTGTACTTTGAACCGATCTAAAGCTTAAGAAGCAAAGCGAGATAAACATACTACATTAGGTTCGTACTACCATCAGAAGAATCCAAACGTTGACTTAAAAAGATTGTACTCAAAAAGATCTGTAGGTGAAGAGGGAGAGCAGCATCTTTTCTTGAGGAGAACAAAAAGGACGTCAAAAGTATAAGACGGTTTCCTGTATGTCTAATTCCAGTACAAGGGTCAACGAAAATATTATTGATTCTCTATACATCGTCATCACTAGCGCTGAGGTAAACGCATCCACACGCCACGAAATCAAGCCATCCATGTGCTTAAAAATCAAGCCCTTGAGAGCTCGCATCAGAACTTTTCTAAATAAGTCGACGCCTCCCCACGTGCAGCATTTGGGATGTCCGCGTTCCCTCTTATCAAATCTGGATTCTCAGACATGCATAACCTGGAATGATGAAGAATATGACTGACGTGTCATCGTTTAACTAGCCTTGCGGTAGTTGTGACCACTATTCAACCCAGTCTTGTAAACCCCTGTTCTTGTGGGATAAAGGGGGGTCCCATGGATACTATGGCCTTCCTTGTAGAGTTGCAATTTCAAAGTTAAAGTCCGGGAGAGTAGGCCTCGGCCAAACCTCCATTTAAATATTAAAAAAAAAAATCTGGATTCTCAAGCTTGTATGGAGGGCGATCTTTTTAGCTATGTGAGTCGACAGTGATACACACACTATAGTATTTGAGATTTTATGGACCCTAAGAATATCATTTTTTCGCATGATCTTCTCCAATGGTCTTCTGTAATAGGTTGCCTCGCCCCTGCGATGTGAGGACCTCTGTGCATAATCTTTTTTCTTAATTCACTGTTTGTTTCAAAAGAAAAGAAAAACGAAACAATCGATTTCTCCAAATACAGTGTTATGTACTTATTTCTCAATCCAAGCTTCAAATTATATAAGACTTTTATGACAAAAAAGTTCATAAACTGACTGAAGATTACACGGATCTTTTTACTCAGGACCTATTGATGAAGGTTCTAGAAATTCTTTTTACTAAGGACCTAGTGATGCATTTTTTGGAGATTCTTTGTTCATTATAATGTCTCTATGACTAGACTTTTTTGTATTTTTCACACTTCCATACTATTGTGGCAGTGACAAAGTATTTCGATTCATAGACACTACAATATATGAGCCCCATATTGGCTCTTATACAGATGAAAATACACATGTGGAAAATGCTCCTGGTGTCAAAATAGTCACTAGTATAAGCATTGGTTTCATCATGCCGGTATACGCATTGGTATAAGCTGTTGGAACATCAAGCTTACACTATGCTTGAGGTGGATTTGATCTATATCAAAGGCTATCACGTCGAAAGAATATCTGTTGGAGAGTTCTTTTTCTTATGCTCATTTATTGTATTTTTTTGAGAGATTTTTGATGGTTCATTTACCATTGTAAAAGCCTTGAGCTTTACACATGTAAAGGTAGAAAGATAGAGCCCAAATTCCATGAATTTGTGGTGGTTGAAGTTGCATTCAATCAAGCAATCAATCACCTAAAAGTAGATCAAACTAGATCTTCACTTTTCCTAGATTATAGGAAAGTGGATTGATTCCCTCCAACAACCATTCCCACCTTCATTTGAACTCAAAATCCACTTGTAGAAGTCGTGGAACACTCCTAGAGTCTATATAAAGACTTGAAATCACTTGTACATTACATGGAAGCAATATACATACACTTGTGACCATCATTGTCTTGCTCCTTCAATTCTCTACATCATCTTCTTCGCCAACAGTAATCTTGTAGAGGCTGCTGGTCTCTCTCCAAAGCTCCAAATTGAGTGCAAGATGGCTCATTGGAAAGGTATAAAATTCTAGTTTATGCCTAAAAAATTTCAAAGCATTTGATTTGGTAGATTGAGAGAAATCAAAGTTTTTCTGTCTCCAGGTCAATCTCTACGTATTCCAGATCAAAAATAGGAAGTACCACCGATGAATGTCGCATTCATTCCTATAGCATATTTTTCTTATTCCTTATACTTTTGTGCATTCTATACACTCAACCCTATGTGTATCACTCCCATAAAAGGAGTTTTTTTAATTGTAATCACGCTGGTCGCTATGGGCATTCGAAGTTCATTGTCTCTTCCATAGATAGTAAGTTTTTTGAGTTAGTCGACCCACGAACCTATCTGTTTTGTATCGACTCATTCTCGTTGATGCTCCAAAGTACATAGTGTGTCTCTTTGCACTTTATCACATAGTTATAAGGTCTATTTGAGTCTCCATAAGCTCAAGGGTTGGTCTTGTGCCGGTTGGCTTGACCAAACTTCCTCACTTCGAAACGGACTTTTCTACCTTCTACAAGCTTCTCCAAGTTCTTTCAGTGGTATCAGAGCTAGATCAAGATGGGTGGCGGCTTTCCCTCAATGATCGAGAAGCTTGATCGGCACAACTATGCGGCTTGGCAAATCAAGATGGAGGCCTATTTGCAAGGTGTTGGAGATAGACGTCTGCGGACGCACGTGAACAACACAAGGAAGAAGAAGAAGCTTGGAGCACAAAGACACAATACTGAATGTATTACTAGAGAATATACAAAGATAAGTAGCCCATTAGGGCAATAGGCGTATATACAAGCCGGGGGAAAAAAACCTCCTAAAGAGGGAAAAAAGTGCCCCGGCAGTCCTAGAGTGTTCACACACATCACTACCTAAATATATCAACAAATCCCCCCTGGGAGTGATGCGGTGAACAAGGAGCTGGCACTCATGTATAAGGAAGTGCCCAGCTATGTGGAAATCACTCCACAAAAGGAAGTAAGCCCAAAGCTTTGCGGAAAGCTTCAAACTTCTCCCTAGGCAGAGCCTTCGTGAAAAGGTCTGCAATGTTCTCCTGCGTGGGCACATATGCCAAGCTGACCTCCCCAGCAGGGAACCTCTCCCTGACATAGTGATAATGCACCTCAATGTGCTTAGTGCGAGCATGGAACACAGGGTTCCTCACAACTGCCAATGCGCTCTGACTATCAGTGAAGATGGTGGTGGCAGAAGACTGGCCAACACCCAAATCAGCCATAAGGCGTCTGAGCCACACACACTCAACAGTCGCTGTGAAAGCTTCCCTATACTCAACCTCACAACTAGAACTGGCCACAGTAGGCTGCTTCTTGCTCAACCAAGATATACATGAGCTACCAAGCATGAAGCAAAAACCACTGGTGGACACACGAGTGTCATAGCAACCAGCCCAATCTGAGTCAGAAAAATCATGCAAATCTGGCGGTAGTGATCCCCCCTTGGGATAAAACAACCCAAGTAGCCGAGTACCACTCAAGTAGCGAAAGATGCACTTAACCGCTTTCCAATGCGTGACTCCTGGGCAATGCCTAAACCTGCTCATCTGTGAGACAACAAACTGAATATCTGGCCGAGTAATGCATAAGTAAATCAAGCATTCAACAGCCTGCTGATAGAGTACAACATCAAATGCATCTCTAGCATCATGAAGACTCAATCGTAAACATGTCTCCATAGGAGTGGCAAAAGGCTTACAGTTTTCAAGGCCAAAACGCTGCAATAATGTGTCAATATATTTCGTTTGACACAAAGCCATTCCACCATCAACCATAAACTGAATGCCCAAATAGTGATGCAAATTCCCCAAATCAGACATCTCAAATGAGGCATGCAAATCAGCCTTAAAATCAGCAATATGTGTCTCAATAGGACCAGTGAGCAACATGTCATCAACATAGACAACAATGATCAGAAGCACATCATTAGCACGTTTAACATATAAGGTGCTTTCAGTTGGACTGTTCTCAAAACAATGTGCAATCAGATAGGCATGTATCTTCTCATACCAAGCACGTGGTGCTTGCTTTAAACCATATAATGCCTTCTTTAACCTGCAAACCCGGTTTTCATGCCCTTTTTGCACAAAGCCACGGGGCTGAAAAACATACACTTCTTCATGCAAGTCACCATTCAGAAATGCTGTTTTAATGTCCAACTGATGTACATTCCAACCATGATGGGTTGCAAGTGCACAAATGCTCCGAACAGTAGTCATACGGCATGTAGGTGCAAAGGTCTCATCAAAATCAATGCCTCTTTCCTGTGCATAACCCTTTGCAACATGCCTAGCCTTATACCTGTCAACTGTACCATCAGGTTTACGCTTCAGCTTGTATACCCACTTAGTGCCAATGGCCTTCTTGCCAGGAGGCAAGTCACATAAAGACCATGTAGCATTCTTCATTATAGCATCATATTCATATTGCATAGCAGCCATCCAATATTTTGAATTTTGTGCTTCATCAAAAGAAACAGGCTCATTCTCATCACAAAGACTAGATGCAGCCATAGCATAGCAATCTGATGCAAAGGAGGCACTATGAGAGCCTGAACGAGTACGATATGACAAAGGTGCATCTAATTTGTTGTCACGCAAAGTCTGCACCAGCCATTTTGGCATAGTTTTTGCCTGCATATCAGCTCTCTCATCAACAAGTGCATCATGTGAATCTGCATCAGAAATGGAATAATTTGCATCATCATATGAAACCTGCAAAGGCTGAGAAGTTGCCTCATTAGGACCAGCACTAGCTTGTCCACCTGTAAAAAGAGGCATCAAAGTATCATACATGTCTTTGGAGCTAACAGATGTCTCCTTAGTACATGAAAGTAATGGCTGAATAGCATCTTCCACAAAGACAACATCCGGCTAACCAGAATGCATTTAGTCTATGGATGATACAGACGATAGCCTTTACTTTCAGAACTGTACCCAACAAAAATACATATACTGGTTTATCATCCAATTTTCTGCGATGTTGTTCAGGCACTAATGCATATGCCAAACAACCAAAAACACGCAGATGAGCAACAGATGGCTTGCGGTCATGCCAGGCCTCATATGGAGTGATAGACTGCAATGCTTTAGTGGGACACCTGTTCAGTACATATGCTGCACACATGACAGCCTCAAGCCAGAAACTATGTGGTAAAGCCTAACTTTTGACCATGCACCTCGCCATCTCCATGAGTGACTTGTTCTTTCGTTCAGCAACTCCATTATGTTGAGGTGTATACGGCACTGTACACTGGTGTTTTATCCCACGTTTAGCCAGAAATGCATTAAAATCTAAAGACATATATTCCCCCCCTCGATCAGAACGGAGGGTGCCCATTTTACATGCTGACAGATTTTCAGCCAAAACCAAAAACTGTTTGAAGCACATGAACACTTCAGACTTTGCTTTGAGTGGATATACCCATGCATGCCTGGAAAAATCATCAATGAAAGTCACGAAGTAAAGGTAATTTCCAAAAGAGGATGTCTGCATAGGACCACAGACATCACTATGTACAAGCTGCAATTTCTGCGTAGCCCGAACTGAACCATCTTTTGGAAAGGAAGAACGCTGCATTTTGCCTAAAATACAGCCTTCACAAACATGTTTTCCAGGTGCCTCAAGTTTGGGCAAAGAGGACACCATTTCAGATTTCTGCAGGCATAACAAACTAGCAAAATTCATATGACCAAAGCGTGCATGCCAAAGCTTTGCATCTGACATAGCCTGAGAATCATGAACTGCACATGCCGAATCATTCACAGATCTTTCATAGTCTATGAGCTTATACAACCCACGACATAAAATGCCAGAAGCAATAATCACATCGCCATTTGAGAGAACATGGAATGTACACCTGTCATCAACGAATTTCACAACCAAGCCAATCTTGGCTAATGCAGAAACTGATAACAGGTTCTTTTTGATCCGTGGCACAAATAAAGCATCTGACAAAGTGAAAGAACTACCATCAGCTGTAGCCAGAATGATCTTACCAACTCCCATAACAGGATAAGAGGAGTTATTGGCGCATGTGACGGTATTCCCTGTAGGGGCAGGCTCGAGTGAAGAGAAGAAACTGTGCTGTGAGGTAATATGTTTGGTCGCTCCACTGTCAAAGTACCAAACATCTGAGTCTACTACAGACATGCACTGATCATGAGAAGATTGGTCAAAACTGTAGACAGTAGTAAACGCCCATTCTTCTTCCTGCACAAGATTTGCAGACTCTGTTTTTGGTGTAGAGGCCTCTGCAACAACCATTCCAGCCTCTTTCTTCTTTGCCTCTTTAGCAGCTAGTTTTGGATAGTTCTTTATAATATGATCATTTCCTTTACAATACTTGCAGAGCAATTTTTGCTTTTCTGATTTCTTCTCATCTTTATCCTGGTTCTTCGATTGTGCAGCATTTGCAGATTTCTGCTTACTAGTAGAAGAGCTCCATTTTCCTTTGCCCTTCTGACTAGCCAGGAAAGCTTGATCTGCAACACACATAATGGACCTGTTCTGCCTGGACTGATCTTCCTGCAATAGAACATATACTAATTCCTCAAATGACAAGGCATTCGGATTACCTTTCATCATCAACCGAAGAGTAGAGGCAAAACTCTGATATGAATCAGGAAGACCATTCAGAACGGTCTGCACAAGTGAGCTATCTGGTATAACCTCATCAGTAAAAATCAATTTTTCCTTTAGGTCTTTGATCTTTGTAAGAAAATTGTCCATAGAATCATCTTCATTCATGTGCTCACGCTCCAACTGTTTTCGGAGGTAAGCAACACGAGCCTCATTCCTAACCTGGTACAAAGTGGTAAGTGTATCCCAAGCATCCTTTGCTGTTCTGCAAGAGCGAATGTGAGGAATAATGGCATGTTTGACAGACAAAGCTATCAATGCATGTGCCTGGGCATCTCTGCCATCCCAACGAATCTGCTCTGCAGTAGGTGCAAAAGAAACAGCAACACGAACAAGAATCTGCCGAATATGATCTTTGACACCATCTTCATCAGCTCCAACACCTGTATTTGCAGTACCTGTCGTTATAGGTGTAACAGGACGTCTTTCAACACCCTGCACAATGTTCCACAATCCTTTTGCAACCAGTACATGTCGCATCATATAAGCCCATAATGGGTATGTTGCTCTAGCACAATGGTGAGAACCACGTTAAGAAGCTTCACCTCCTTAATGTCAATCCGAGGGAGAGGTAGGAGTGATATGAAGATCGTGAACGTGAGATGATGTGAGAGTGAAGGTGAGAAGCACAAAGATGCACACACACATACACACACACAATGAAGAGACAAGCAAGACACAATGGAAGGTGGGAAATTAGCTCTATTACTCAAGAATACTCTTACAAGCTCAAACTAGCTCTATGCTCACACTAATCAAAATGAACCAACCTCAAAAATGAGCTCTCTAGCTCTTTTTATAGTTTCTAGACTAGTTTTGACCGGTTTCACATCTAGTGACCGGCCTAGTTAAAAAATAGGTCCTAGATGCTATTTGGAAGGGTAAATGGTATCTAAAAATAACGAAATTCGGTACGAGCGTTCTATCTAAGCTCCTCAAGCTCGAGGACTCCTCGGCTTGCACAAAATGGAGCTATGGATTACAAAATGGGGTCTTCTATGATACATATGTTACAATTAGTGATAACAATCACTGTTGAATGTTTGGAGAATTAATAAGAAATATATTTGTTTGAAAAATTGATCTGATTGGCTCCCTGCTCCGTCTTTACATGCTTCCGTGGCGTCTGTGCCTCTGGCTGCTTCCAACACCCCCCTCCCTCTCGCTTCTGTCGTCCTTGATAGAACCTTGTTGTGAGGTCTGCCGGATGTAGTTCTGTAGGAGGTCTTGAGTGAGGGTGTGCTCTGATATACGAATGCCTCGGGCTAGATCAGCCTCGAGTTTCTCCCAGTCGATAGGTTGTGGCTCGTCTGGTGGTGGGAGTTGATAATGTGTGGAGTACACCATTCGTTCACAGGCGAATAATTGCAATAAGTGTGTGGGCCTGCTTATAAATACCTCTGAATGGTACTCCCAAAAGCCGGTGGTGAACATTTCTTCGAATGTCTGCTTGTAACATGCCGGTAGATATTTGATCGTGCAGTGCCAGGCGTAACACACCCGTAGCGATGGCGTTGTGCTCATATCATAGATTAAATCAAAGTTGCCATGCTCAAAGCCCGGGGTGTTTACATGGGGAGCCTTGATGCGTCAGAAGACTTTAAAGACCATCTGCATCATGTCAAAGATTTTGACAGTCATGTGCGCGGCAATATCATCCATATGCTTTAACCTAGGGAGCCAGTGGCGGATCGTCGCCATCATGTAGCCTACTGTGGGTAACTCGATTGGTGGCTTGAAATAGGGATAATTCAGCCAGTCTTGGCACTGCTTATTGTTCTGTAGCTTAATAGCGAAGGCAGTCCAAGAGCGGCGTCGTGGGACTGGTCCCCAGCATGGGTTAAATTTTAAGTGCAGCGGCGCTTTTACCCACGTGCTCATCATCTCTGGATAATTTTGCAATAAATCTTTGCGCCAGTCTGGTTGAAGGATTTCACCTCTCTGCGCCCTTGGTGGCAAGTCCTCTGGCTCGAATTGAGTGGCATGCGTTGGTTTCATACCTGTTTCTTTCTCTATGGTTAACTGGTATTCGGCCATTAACATGAAGTACGGTTTATATTGGAGCTCATGCCCAGATATGTATCGTCGCGGGGCCAATTGAGCAAAGAATGGTGACTGTAAAATTTTCTCTTCAATTATGGCCATGGCATGTAGCTGTGCCTCTACTCTGGCCGAGTGTGTCGTTCCGAGTTCTTCAACTGTCTTCATCCACGCGGGGGTAGGTAATTCATAGGTCATCTGGCCTTCGGCCGTGACACGTCCGCCTGGGATGGGTATCGGTTCATATGCCTCTTCAAATGTCTCCTCCACCGGGATAGTGACGGTTTCTTCCTCAGCTGGTAGCTCAGGTGGGGAGTCTGGCCTTGGTGGTGCTTCATAGACTGCAATTCTAGATTCAAGATTTGTTACCTAGGCCCGGAGTGCGTTGAGTCCCTCTAAAATTTCAGGGGCAGGGTCCGCAGGTGCTGGTAATTCTGCTGCTGCGTGTACTTGTTGTGTTGTAGGTTCTCTGAGCTGTAGCAGCTTGTGATCTTCTTTTAACTTTTGGTGCGCTTCGTTCATACGATCATAGTCCTCGAGCAATCTAACATGGTCGTCTAGCAACATCCGCATCGACTCGGATGGGATTGCCTTGAATCTGCTCGGACTTAGTGGCTGTTCTGGATGATCTAAAGCCGCCTCCAAGTTTTCTCTATTCTGCGCTTGGAGTCTCACATTCTCCTCCTGGGCTGCGGCTAAGTGTCTTCTTAGTAAGCCCATATTTCTAGTGAGCGTTGCATTGCGGACGGTCTGGGCTCGAAGTAGGTTGTCCAAATCCGCGGTGGCTTCTTTTGTTTTCTCCTCACTTTCTAGTTCTAATTTGTGATAGGCCTCTCGTAAATCTTGGTATCGGCTGTTCAGTGAGGCGTTCTCAATTGATAACGAATTAAGCTGCGTTTGTAATTCATTCGTCGTTTTCTGCAGCTGTTGATAGTTGGTGCCGAGTGATGCAAACTCATCGCGGACTTGCGTCATGCATGTGAACATGTGTTGAAATGCGGTGTCTATGGTGGGCGATAGTAGTAGTGAAGTGCTAAATGAGGATGCAGTGGGAGTAGATGCAGTGGAAATGGGAAATGGGGTTGGGACAGTGGATGCAGTGATGATTGTGGAAAATTGTGACGTGCCTAAATATGAGGGTGTTGTGAGTGGAGTGGGTGGTGGTGAGGTGGATGGTGATATGTCCATGCCATTGGACGTGTTTAGTGTTGTGACTGTGAAAAGTGGTGTGATTGTGGGTGGTTGTGTAGGTGTGAATACGGGATTTACAAATGTAGAGTAGTTTACAGGGGGGATGGTTGGAGTGGCTTGGTGACACGGGGAAATAGGGGTTATGGTAGGTTGGGGAGGTGAGACTGGTGAGAAGGTTAGTGGGGTTAGAAAGGGGAATGGGGTTCTTAGAGGTGGGGGAAACGTTGGGAAGGATGAAGGGGTGAAGGGGTTAACATATGGATGCGGAGGGTTGGGTGTGGGCATGGTGGTATGAATGGGTAAGGCGAAGGGTGTGGCTATGTTGCCTTGTACAGGTGTGGATGTGGGGGAAGCAGGTGGGTGTGTGGGGGATACGGGATGGGTTGGTGAAAAATGAGGTGAGAGAGGAGTAGAAGGGGTGGATGTTATTTCGAGGATAGTGGTGGTATGTACAACAGTGGTACGTGGTGGGGAATCTACAAGGATGGGTTCTGCGGTCAATGAACTTTCGGGGGCGAGGCGTGCCTCCCTGGCTTGTGCTGAAGATTGAGCTCCTGTTGGTACGCGAATATACTCCCCGGGTTTTGAAAGTAGTCGCACTCGGCGGGGGTCAAACTGTGGTAGTTGCTTTCTTTGTAAAAACCTGAGTGCTTCATGGGAGCCTACTGATTTGACTAACTCCCTGAACCCTCTGATGTATGCGTCTTCGAATCCTCCGGAGATGAGTTCCTGTTCAATTAATGCCTGGCTCTCCTCTTCAATTAACTTTTTCCGTGCCCAGACTTTCTCCATCGTTCGATATAGTTTCTTTATGGCCAGCGTGTACGCTGCGGCTTCGAAAGTCTCATCTTCATATGTGCTGGTGTCGCCGTGTGCGTCAGTTTGTTGGCCTTGACCATCTGTCTGTCCGTCATGTGAGCCCTGGCTGGCTTCATTGTCGCCTCCCTCGTCGTCTGTTTCGGTTCTTTCTTCTTCAGAGCTCGACACAGCTTGTCCCCGTGGCAGATCTCGTGGTGTGGTAGGGTAGCTGGGACGTTCATATTCCTGGGAGAACAGTTGTGCTTCTGAATACTGGAATTCGTTTGAGAATGCATCAGGCATCTCAAAATCAAATGTCGTGTTTATTGGGTCGGCCTCCATATGTGGTATCGGGAAAGAAAACGCTTCCGCACCAATAGTGGTGGGAGCTTCTGCTGTTGTGGTGGTGGGTTCTGTGGTGGCAGCTGCCTGAGGTGCAGCGGTACTAGTGGTGCCCTCCGTAACCACTGGTCTGGACAACCTGATGCGAATAGGTTGTACTGTGGGAGCTGCTTCTGTCTGTGGTCGCTCTGGAGAGGGTTGTGGTGATGGCGACTCTGGCACTTGAAGGCAGGGGATGGTGCCTCTCATGCGCTTACCTGCCCGTGTTCGACTGGGCTTCCTGGCTTTCTTCGTCGTTCCTTTGAATGCCTTCAGTTCTTCTCCTGTTAATGCACGCTCGATGGGCAAGTCATAAGCTAAGCACATATAAACAATTCTGGTCAGCGCACAACATCCATTAAGCACCTTCTTGCGCTCCCATCTGTGCTGTGCCAGATACATTTGATCTATGATCCAGCTTGCCAGATCAACAGTTTGAGGTCCCGTGCATGCCAAATATAATCCGAACCAGATTCGTTTATGGGGCATGGTAAATCTGTCCTGAGCTGGAAATGCGAAATGTTGCATGCATATCCTTAGTGGCTTCGACAGCTCAGGTGTAATTGCCGAAATCTCCTCCCACTTCGTGACATCCCCACGTTTCATCGGTTCTGGAATCAATCTCTCTCGATCTGTGGGAGTGTGGGTGCCATGAATTTTGATGGCCGCTCTGATTAAATCCTTAGATAGGTAAAACCTTTTGTAAGGTGGATCATCCACTAGAGTAGGCAATATGAAGGTTCCTGGGATGTCCTTATTCTCTGATGCCAGCAAAGTAGTGATTAAGTAATAGCACCTGTAAAAATCCGGTTTGGGCAGAGGATCACTGAAATACTCTGTGAAGCCTGCTCTGGCCCAAACATGAGTTAAATCCTGGGTGCTCTGTAAGGCTTCGAACTCTCTGGAGAAAAACTGGTATTTTCCCCATGTGCGGTCATCAAATGTCAAAGAGGATTCAAATATAAAGTCTGCGTCCGCAAGGGTTCCTGCAAGTCCCTGAAACCAATGAGAGTTCCGGTGTATCTTTTCGGTGTAGCCCATAGGAGGGTTATCGATAGGCATGGGCCCTGGAAACCCTTGGAATTCCGGCGGTGGAGCAGTCGGGTGGGCTTCTGCTCGTAGCACGTTGAGTGGTACTGCCGCTACACTGGGGCCTGCTCCAGATGTTCCTTCGTCGGTTTGCATGGTGATTGGTGCGCTAGTGAGAAAGATCTGCTACAAAAGATTAACACATTAGCATGGAAATTAATTATGATCCCATTAAAGTGAGACCGCAATCCCTTTCCATAACTGATGCGTAACCCGTGTAGCCAAGTGCTGTGATGTGATGGATGCAATGTTTCTTGCAGCACTAGTGCAGGTCTCTAGACACCTACACGTTTCAGATCATGCATACATTTCTTGATGAGATTACGAGTGATGTGTGATGATGGTGGGTGAATTTATACAAGGTTTAAAGGTTAGTGATTTAGTACAAGGTTGTATGTTAGTCGGGGGGGTAGTTTTATCAGACATGGGGTTAGGGGGAGACGGTTGGACACGTTTCGGTATCCATTTCCTAAGGATCTTGGAGTGGGTGGAGGGTTTCTGCTGAGGTTCAAAGGGTGGTGTCGGGTGTGGTGGTATTGAGGGATGAAATGAGTTATGGGGGTTATATATTACATGGCTTATGGGTTGAGCTACGATACATGGTTTGGGTACCCAAATCTGCGTGGGTGTGGGTCGATTGATAAGATACTTCTTGGCGATCCAAATCTGTCGAATGCTCGGACTTGTAGAAGAAGGTCGAGGGGATGGTGGATATCGATTCTGTTTGTGTACTGCCCTTTTTTTGTCGATTTCTGCTTGGCTGGAGTTCTTTGGTGCTTTTTGTCATTTTGGCACCCATATTTGTCTGGTGCCGCTGCCTTTGGGTGGCCTGAACTGCCTTCCTTGTTGTTTCCTCCGATACTGCAGTCGGTCTGGGTTCCTTCATCGTGATTGACTCAGTTGTTGCTGGGGTTGAGAGGTCGGATGGACACTCTGCTTTGGAAAAGAAGGGAGATCCAACACTTGCGTGACCTGCCCATTAGGAAGTGATGCCTTATTTAACTTTAATCTAGGCCAGTCCGCAACAAGTTTGGAAGGATGAGCACCGCAGGGTGTCGTGCTCATTTGGCCGCTGATGCAACCCACCTGACCACTGATTGTGTCCATCTGCCCTTGTGGTTGGGTAACTGTCTCTTCTAGTTTGCAGGAAGTCCCAGGGAAGATCTCCTGTCGTCCTTCTGATTGACAACTGTCCATAGCCAAGCCCGAGTGGGTTGGTGTAGACGTACCGTGACTGAGCTGATCAAAGATCTTCCAGTCTTCCGTCGCATGCATTTCATAGGGTCTAGGGTCACAACCGTCAAGCGGAATGCCGTTAGGGAAGTCAAGCGGTATCACTCGCTTCTGCTCGAAGGTTCCAATCTGTAAGGAGCCTTGTCTAAGATTTAGGTCCACTGAGTGATCGTATAGCCAATCTTGGCCAAGGATTAGGGGTTCTATCAGGTCGTCATCATGGCACACTAGTAGCTTAGCTGTCATCGTCATATCCTTAATGAGGATAGGAAGGTCCACCTCACCCATGCAAGGGGTTTCCATGCCTCCTAAGCCTATGAGGTATGCCTCAATTGGCCGCATTTCTATTCCTGAATCCTTATAGTGGAACCATCTAATCGCACTAGTAGCAGCACCTGAGTCAATTAAAGCCCTGAGTTCTTGGCTATGGTTACCGTGCTCTAGCCTAACTGTAATGAATGGTCTCCTATCCACTATGCTAGGATGAGTGGTTGACTTTACTTGACACATGGCCATGGGATATCTGGGTGATGTTTCCAGATGGTTATAATGTTCTCTCCCTAGTCCTTGTCTTCTTAGCTTCATGCGCTTAATGCGCTCTATTGCTTCTGCCTGAGCTTCTGCTCGTATTCTATTCTCTTCCTCCTTACGCTTCTTTGCCAGTGTGAGTCGTCTAAGCATCTCCTCCATAAGAGGTTCTTGATATAACCTGACTCTACAGCCACTAATGTAATTAGGCATTATATCTCCTTCTAAGGTGGCTAACTGTACTGCCCCGCTCGTCGAGAGTCTGTTAATGATCATAGGTCCATAACCTCGCTTTTCTAACTTCCGCGCGTGCTGTTTCAGCGTATATACTAGAACTAAATCTCCTTCTTTTAGGCCTTTATCTTTCACATGTGCATCAAAATATGCTTTCTGTCGCTTCTTCGCTGCGTATATTCCTGCTGCTGCTTTCAGCCTGGTTTCTCCTAATCGTTCCAAGTCCATTATTCTTGCTGATAATTCATGGCCGGTCCACTGATGTTCTTGTGCAACCTTAAGTGTCGGTATCAAGAAGTCCAAAGGAAGCACAGCATTCTGACCAAAAACCATCTGAAAGGGAGTTGCATTGAGTACGGTCTTGTAGGCCACTCGATATGCCCAAACAGCGTGGTGTAACTGTTTGTCCCAATCTGATCGTTTGTTGTTCACGAGTTTCGTCAGTACGGTACAAAGTATCTTGTTAGTGCTTTCAGCCTGACCATTGGCCTGAGGATGATATGGTGCAGATTTCTTGTGAATCACCATAAAATCCTGCAACAGATATTCAATGACTTGGTTTAAAAAGTGAGTGCCTCGATCGCTCACTAACTCTATAGGCAATCCATATCTTGTAAAGACATTTTCAAATAAGAATTTTGCAGTCGTGTGAGCATCATTCTTTTTTGTGGCTTTTGCCTCTACCCATTTCGTAAGATAATCTGTGGCAACAATAATGTATTCCGCATGTGTACCTTTTGCAGGGGGGTTGATGGGTCCTACAAAGTCTATACCCCACTTAGAGAATGCACGTCCGCCCATCATGGGTTTCAATGGCATTTCATCTCTGCGTGTAGGAAACTGAGTTCTTTGGCACACATCACATCTCTTTACATAGGTATGTGCATCCATGTGAAGAGTGGGCCACCATAATCCTGCAAAGAGGATGGCTTTGACTATCCTATCGGGTCCAAAATGACCTCCTGCAACACCTTGGTGTGCAGTCTCTAGTATGCTAAGATATTCGCTCTCATGGACACATTGTCTTAGATATCCATCTCGTCCTCTTTTGTATAAATTATCGCCAATGAGTGAATAGTCTTGAGCTTCCTGCTCTAGACTGCATTGTCGAGCTAAAGTCATGCCTTGAGGGAATGTGTTCGTCCTCAAGTATGTCACTAAAGGTTCACTCCAATCTGGTGTGAGAGACACATGATATAATGTAGCATGCTCTACTGGTGGTCTTTCACGGCAAACATGGCATTCCTTACACAACTTGTAGACATCTGCTTCCATCGTAGGCCAATATACTCCTAATCTATGCAGAGTCTGTAGTGTTCTATGTTTTGAATGATGTTGCTTTAATGCACCTATGTGTGCTGATTGCAACCAATTCGCATGTTCAGATTCATCTACACAACAAGCAAGAATCTTTTGATTATCCTGTTTATATATACTTCCTGCCATTATTTGGTATCTCTGAGACTTGGTAATCTCTCCTTCTCTGATCTTTATCCTAGGATTCTTGGGTCCATAGGTGAGAATAGGGACCATAGGCTTAGCCCATTCCGGTGCTATCTCGAGGTTAAACAAGTATGCATCTGGTAGATCATCCGCTACTCCTTGAGGAGCTTCTCCTGAGGTTAATCTTGAGAGGTGGTCAGCTCTAAGATGCGTCTTTCCCTTCCTAACTACCACTTCAAAATCATACTCCATGAGTAATAGAAACCAACGTATCAGTCGTCCTGTGTTACAAGGTTTGTTGACTAAATATAATAGGGCTTGATGATCTGTAAAGAACTTGAATTTGTTGGCCAACAAGTAGTGCCTAAACTTCTTTACTGCGTAGATCATCCCTAATCCTTCTCGTTCCGTCGTGGTATAATTTCTTTCTGTTGCGTTCAATTGTCTGCTCGCGTAGGCTATGGGGAGATCTATGTTACCTTCAGTCGTGGGTTGTGCTAACACACATCCTATGGCGTAATTGGATGCATCCACATGTACATGAAATGGCTTACTCCAATCTGGGGTAGTCAATATAGGTGCTGAGCACAAGCGTCGTTTGAGTTCATTGAATGAATTTTTGCATTCATCTGTCCATTCAAAGTTGGTTAAAAGAGAGTACAAAGGCTTGGCTATGATTGCATACATGTGTATGAATCTCCTATAATAACCGCAATGGCCCATAAATGCCTGTACCTCTTTCACATTAGTTGGTCTAGGTAATTCTGCAATTACCTTCACCTTTTCTTCATTCGTGGAGATTCCATTTTTTGACACAATGTGTCCTAGAATTTTGCCTTGTCTGACCATGAAAACACATTTTTCTGGGTTCAAACAAACCTGATACTCTCGACATTTGTCAAATATTTGTCTTAACTCTGGGATATGTGTCTGCCTTACATTTGAATGTTCACATAAGTCATCGACATAAACTTCCAAGCTCTTGCGTAAGAATTCCTTAAAAACATGACACATGAGTCGCTGGAAAGTGGCGGGTGCATTTGTTAAGCCAAATGGCATCACACGAAATGCAAATATGCCCCATTCTGTGGCAAAAGCCGTCTTGTGTTGGTATTCTGGAGCAATGGCTACTTGGTTATAGCCTGAGAATCCATCAAGAAAGCTGTAAACTTCCTTGCCCGCAACTCTTTCCAATAGGTGTTCTGTGATAGGAAGAGGATAACTATCTCTAATCGTGGCGGCATTAACTTTTTTAAGGTTAATACACACACGCAATTTTCCATTCTTCTTGGGCACAACCACAATGGGGGATACCCATTCGGTATGCTCAATTTCGTAAATAAATCCTGCTTCTATCAAGCAATCTATCTCCTCTTTAATCTTCGCAGCGTAGTTATCATTATACGTGTACGGTTTCTGTTTTGTCGGTTTTGCATCTGGAGTCATAGGGATTCTATGAGAACATATATCTGGATCTACTCCTTTCAAATCTTTGTAACTCCAAGCAAAAACATCTCTATATTCGTGCAATAGGGCCACTAGTTCTTCTTCTTCTTCAGTCGTCAAATCGTGCCCTATGTAGGTGCATTTTTCTTCTTCTCCTTCTATGGCAACTATTATTTTTTTGGTTTCTCTCGGTTATCATATACTTGTCCGTCCTTCTCTTTTCTATTAGGCATTCGTACCATGATTCTTCTATCTTCGATTTCATATTTCTTGAAGTTCTCGGGTACTTCAAACAAAGATTCTTCTTTTTCTGACATGGTTTCTTTCTTCTTCCTTTTCTTGCTTTCACTCCTGGTAGTCACTTCCGTGGCTAATCTCACTTCATTCGTAATTTCCTCGTGTCTCTGAGGGTGAGTCTCTACTTCGTAGAAATATTCCTCCTCTGATGCAAAGGGTGGGTCCATGATAATTGATTCTAAATCAAAATCGCTCGCATCCTCAAATGCATCAGTGTTCGGTTCACACTCTTCTAAAATTGCATCGCCCATGATTGGCTCTATCGTGAAAACTGAAATGTCATAGCCATCCTCGTCACAGTGGGGTGTCCATTGTTCTTCATTGATGGCTACATCCATGGTTGCTAGTATTTCTGCCCAACCATGGGGTTCAAACTCTTCGTCTGGGAATACTACAGGTGCATAGGCTGGATCTTGAAGGGTTCGTGGATGTTGTTCCGCACCTAAGGTCCTGGCTTCTAACCGCTCTTCCTCTTGTTTGGCTACTTTACACATCCATAAATGGGTATCCTCATGCAACCAAGAAGGATCTGATTCTAATGAGTGCACGGATTCCGTCTCTGCTGGTGTCTTATGGATGGTATTCCATTGTATTGGGGGTACATCTCTGTGTGAATAGTCTTTAAGATTGACTTTAGTAGTCACTCCTAAATGTTGCAAGTACAAAGAATTAGTTCCCCAATCTTGTACAATTTGCAACTGACGCATGAATGGTCGTCCCAATATCATCTCATACGCACGGTTTTTCGCGAAGTCACAAATGGTGAAAGTATGCTCAAATTCTACACCACAAGTGGTGAGAGATATGCCTTCTAGTAAGCCTAACGGTTTTTCTATGTGTCCATCAGCCATTTGTAGCTTCATCCTAGTGGGTCTGAGTGCTGGCTTACCCCAACGTTTCCACAAAGTGGTGGTAGCGATGGCTACTCCGGATCCTGAATCTAAGATGGCTTTCGTGGTGTAGCCCTGATGGGTTATTGGAAGATATGTGTTACCTTCCTCTCCTTCGCTTACGTCTCCAATCTTTTCCACAGGTATCTCTGGTACCTTCTTATGTGATCCTATCTGAGAGGGTGCGGTAGCTAGCTCAGGGAATTGATTTGCTACATGCTTCCACAATTCTGGTTTTACCTTTAACAGTTCCTCCAGAGTGAGATTACACTGTACTTTAGTATTCTTGATCACTTCCGTGTTCCTAGGGATCACTGATTCTTCATTCCTCACTATTATCGTGGGTGCTCTCATACTAATAGACTTAGCTTCGCAAGGTCCTGTGAACTGAGGTAATTCTTGTAAAGAATTAGATTCGAATCCTGTGGGTTCACTCAGTTGTTCCACCTCTACCTCATCGTATATAGAGGGGATGTCTTGGGGAAATTGTTCCTGCAAGTCGTCTATTTCTCGAATAGGAGGATGAGTTCCTTGTTCTTTTCTCCATTTCTCTTCTTGGATTTCCCTCAAAAATTCATGTGAGTACCTATGTATGGAAGACAAATTGTCTTGACTTTCTGTATTAGGTACTTGAGACAGGGATGGTGCATCCCTCTCCTGTGTCTCTGGGACAAGAGGGTTCCTAGGCTGATCCTTTTTCTCTTTGCTTTCTATCAAGTGTTCTAGCCTCTCCATTAGTCCTTGAAAGTGTAGTTCCGGTTTTGCCATGTTATTCCAATTAAGATATCTAGAGGCTTCGAACAAAGCTTGTGCTAGTTCTACCATTTTCATGCAAAGTTTAGTTCTCTCAATTTCTAGATCAGCTCGAGGGTAGTTTTTACTCATTTCCGTTACTTGAGGTCCCTCTTTTATTCTAGCCTGATATGCACGAAACATCATGTCTAGATCTTCCGGTATGGGTTCCGCTAAAACTGATCCTGATTTCTGAGCTGGGATTTCTTGGTTTAATTCTTGTGAAGCCAACTCTTGTATTTTGGCTCTAGATTCCCTTAAACTTCCTTCCAACTCACTTATCTTTTTACTCCACTTTCTCTTTATTCTTTCTCTGGAATCTTTCCAAGATTTTGTCTTTTTACTGCTAGATTCTGCAACTTCACTAGTTCCTGCTACTTTCTCTTGATTAAGCTGTTGGTTTTGTAAGAGCGCCTGGGCTCTGGTTATAGCTTGGATAGGCACATATGTAGGGTTGGATCCATCTGCGTTGTTTACAATACCTATCACGTTGATCGGTGTCACATTTGAAGTGTTAACTGGGTTCTTAGGACAATCTTTGATTATGTGCTCTTTGCCACAATCGACACAAAAGCCTTGTATGTTATAGTACTGTGATTGCCTTGCTATTGGGGGATGTGGACAATCCTTAATGAAGTGATCTCCTTGGCACCTAAAGCATGGTCCTCTAGGGCCCTGTGGTCTCTGTTGTCTCAATTGGGGCCGTGGGTTTGGGTTTGCGTACATCACATTAGTATAATCTGGCTCCCAACTAGGTTCCATTGGTGGACTATCATAATGATATGTCTCCACATGCTCTGGTGACTCCGTGTAATAAGCGGGTGGACTAGTTACATGAGTAGAGTCAAAACTGTTTGAGTTCGGGTCACTTTCTGTGATCAGGGGTGAAGAAGGCACTAAGGCCCTACTTAGGTTCTCTTCTGCAGCCGCATATTTGACTGAGATGACATTCGCTGGTGGGGGTGGCTGCTGAGCTAAGACGGGTTGAGGTCTCTGTTGAGCCTGGTATGGGTAGTTCTGAGGAGGCCTATAGTAATAAGGCTGAGCATTGTATTGGCCTTGATACCTACCTGGCTGCTGGTATGTTTGCAGGTAGTTCTGTCTCACGGTTTGTTTGTTGTATGGGCAGTCCTGAGCTGTATGATTTGTGTATCTTCTCTCAATTGTGCAATATTGGCCACTAGGGTTGGCTTGAGGTTGAGGTGCATTGGGGCACATGTTTGCCAAATGATTTCCACCACAAGTGTAACAACGTACATTAGTTGGTAGCTTGGGCACCTGTTTACTAGAAACTCCTAGTTTTTGGGCCACTTTTTCTGCTAGGTCCTCTATCGAATTAGACAATTTTGTGGATGCTAGAGAAGAACAATCTGAGTCCTTATAGACCTTTGAGAGTTCTAATTCCTCTCCTAGGTTGTCCTCAATGTCTATACATATTCTTACACACTCCTCTAGCGTTCTGGGTTCTTTTAGGTACACATAAGAACGTAGTTTAGCGCTCAACAAGCCATCTAGGAACAGTGATACTTGTTTGGCTTGTGAGGGTAGCTCTTGCATTGGACATCGTTCAACATATTGTCTGAATCTACGTCCTGCCAGTCTAACTGTTTCCTGAGGAGTTTGTTTAAAGCTATGAATCAATGAAGACGTGTCATGTCTAATCCCACTTTTAGAGAATTCAGTGATGAATGACTCTAAAAAGTGATGGATGTCTCTAAATTGCCTTTGTTGCAAAGGTTGGAACCAAGTTAAAGCGGTATTCTTTAACGTTAGTCCAAATGCGTTGTATTGCGTGAACATGTCCTCGACTTGTCTTGCTCTTAGTACTTGCTTGAATTCTGCAACGTGGTCATAGGGATCTCCTGTCCCATCAAAATAATTTTTCATGGATTTCACTAATTGAGTGGGTCTCAATACTCTTGCGTGTTCGCGTGGTCTAGGTAGAGGAAAATCATCTCTACCACCTAGTATTCCATGATCTCTTTGTCTATCCGTTCTATTCGTGTTCGTGGTTGTTCTATCTCTCCCTATGGGGTGATTAAAGCTTACTTCCGGTCTCTCTTTATTTCCTTCTCTTTGATGTCCATGGGCTGAGGATGTTCCTGCCCCTTGTTGACTTGTATTCATGTTCGTTCTGGATGAAGGGAATATCAATTCACCTCTCCATGTGTATGTGTTTCTAGCGCGCTCAGGCACCACAAAGACTCTTTCTGAAGTCTCATCCAGGTATACAACCTTTCCAGGTGTATCTGGGTCCTTGAATTCATAAATTGTAATGATGCCTACCTCACCAGGGTGTTCCTTTCTGTACCTCCAAAAGGCTTCATTTGTCTCTTTATTTACGAACAACTCGGTGCTCTTGTTATCTTGAGGGATCCATTCTGGGATGAGCATTCTTGTTAATACGGATTTCCCTCTAGGTGTTCTAGGTTCTTCTAACGGTTCTTTTCCTTGAAATTTTGCTTCCGTTTCTAATTGAATTGTGCCAAACTCATTAGTATCGTTTGGTTGCGTACTTAGGACGTACATGGTTCCTTCTTTGTCTATGTAAGCGTCTCTCTCAAATTTCACCACTGGTCTTTCCAATCCAATGGGTTGATCAGGGTTGTGCAGTTGCACCACTTGCCTTTGCAAACCATCCTCATAGATGCGAGCACCTAATCGGTTGGTTCGGAGAAACTCTAATTGTGTTCTATAGGGTCCTTCAGGTTTTTCTAAATATGCTACATTAGACCCTCCTTCTGGTCTGTCTGTGCTAAATGCCATTTCTGATTCACTTGATTCTGAGCTCAACTCGTAGGGATAACTACTATTCAATTGCTAAGCCCAAGATCGTGCAGTAGTCCTTACACTTGCCTCTGATGATCTAAGGCTTCGTCGGTCCGACTTACCTATATGTTTGCCCGATCTAAGGTTCATTAATTTCCTTCGTTGCTTATTCAATTACACACTTAGATCGTCAATGGCTCTTTGTGATTAATTCTTGATTCTTTTTAATTTTTCTTTGGATTCTTGTCTTAATATATGCGTCAGGAATTCGACTTTCCGTTATAGTTTTGAGTTCTCGTTCCGTCAGACTTAGGTTCTTTTCTTTAGGTTTTCGTCACACACACCTTTACTTTAAGTCTTAAACTTGAAAGAATTAGGTATCTTGAACTTGAGGCGTTCCTATCGTCGTTAATCCACAACTACCGTTTAGCCTGAGCTAAAAATTGACTGAGGGGGTTGAGTAATCTTCCAACCTCGAGTCGGCTTTTCTGATTGCTCTGATGTCCTGTTGCCCAAGAAGCCGTGCTTCCCAAGCTCTGCTGTCCTCACTGCCTTGCTTGCTTGCCCTTGATTGCCCTTGCTAAACCTGAAAAATTGCCAATATTAGACCAATTCACAATTGGATGATCACACACTTGAGTATATACACCTTTTAAGCTCAAATTTTCAATGTGTGCCCCCTGGCCTCCTAGTCCCAAACTAGGTGAACCTCAAAATAGCTTATCTAAAAATAGATGTATCCTTTATGAAAAAAACAGTTGAGGTCACGTAGTACTCGTCACAAGCTTTCTAACGAGCTATTAAGCTCAAAAAACGGACTTCGGATGAAAAAGTTATGACCGTTCAGGCCCTGGGGGGTAAAAACTGACAATCCAGTTTTCCTTCAAATATGAGCTAAGGGGTCTCCTATGAGTCTAATGGTCCAAAAATTTTTCAAAAATACCCTCAAAATTGGTCAAAAATTGGAGTCCAAAATTTGCGATGGGGGTGGGCAATCGCGATGGTCTGGGACTGTCGCGATGGTCCAAGCGAACCGTCGCGATGGCGTGGGATTTGGACAATCGCGATGGTCCGAAAAAGTGAACCGTCGCGATGGCCCGAAGTGAACGATCGCGATGGCGTGAGGTCGAACCGTCGCGATGGCCCGAAGTGAACCGTCGCGATGGCGTGATCAGGCGGACAATCGCGATGGCGCGGTCAATGGTCAAAGGTGGACAATCGCGATGGTCCGAAGTGAACCGTCGCGATGGTCACAAGTGCGATGGCGTGAGCCTATCGCGATGGTCCGATTTTGGGCTGTCGCGATGGTCCAAAAAATGAACCGTCGCAATGGTCTAACTTGACACGTGGCACTGTCGTGGCGATGGCATGAGCCAATCGCGATGGTGCGGGGTCAGCTGAACAATCGCGATAGTCCAAGTGGACCGTCGCGATGGCTCAAGTGAACCGTCGCGATGGTCCGAAAAAGCGAACCGTCGCGATGGTCCGGCCGAGCCGTCGCGATGGCGGTAGCCTATCGCGATGGTGCGACACAATCGCGATGGTCTGAGCCAATCGCGATGGTCCACCAAACAACGAATTTTTGAAATGCAAAAATGGTTCCGTGTATGCGTAGGGATCGCCTACCTCGTGGTGTGGTCGCCTACCTCAAAATCCGAAAGTTGCAGACCATCGCGATGGTCCGCCCTACTCGGAAATTTCTGACAGAAAGTACATGTTTTACCTTTTGGAAGCTCTCCTGATGCTCTGAAGCTCTGTACCTGCAAGAAAACTCAAGAAAATGCAAGCACACACAAGCACAAATGCTCTCTCTCACTCTCTCGCATGCACAAATGAGGGGAAATGAGGTGAATGGGTGGATATGGTGAATTTTCTGATTTTTTTGGAGATGAAGATGATGATGCGATGATGAAGATGGAGTGTGGGGGAGGTGAAAAACACTAAAAACTAAGTAAAAACAACAACAAAAACTGAACTTTTTACCTTCCAACGCCACTTCTTGCTATACTCTTACCATCACACATTCGTCCTAGACTCGATCCCCGGCAACGGCGCCAAATTTGGTGTTGCTCTAGCACAATGGTGAGAACCACGTTAAGAAGCTTCACCTCCTTAATGTCAATCCGAGGGAGAGGTAGGAGTGATATGAAGATCGTGAACGTGAGATGATGTGAGAGTGAAGGTGAGAAGCACAAAGATGCACACACACATACACACACACAATGAAGAGACAAGCAAGACACAATGGAAGGTGGGAAATTAGCTCTATTACTCAAGAATACTCTTACAAGCTCAAACTAGCTCTATGCTCACACTAATCAAAATGAACCAACCTCAAAAATGAGCTCTCTAGCTCTTTTTATAGTTTCTAGACTAGTTTTGACCGGTTTCACATCTAGTGACCGGCCTAGTTAAAAAATAGGTCCTAGATGCTATTTGGAAGGGTAAATGGTATCTAAAAATAACGAAATTCGGTACGAGCGTTCTATCTAAGCTCCTCAAGCTCGAGGACTCCTCGGCTTGCACAAAATGGAGCTATGGATTACAAAATGGGGTCTTCTATGATACATATGTTACAATTAGTGATAACAATCACTGTTGAATGTTTGGAGAATTAATAAGAAATATATTTGTTTGAAAAATTGATCCGACTGGCTCCCTGCTCCGTCTTTACATGCTTCCGTGGCGTCTGTGCCTCTGGCTGCTTCCAACAGGGTAGTGGGTACCATCCAACTTATCCTCAACAGCCAACATACGGAATACATCACTACTTTCAGCCATGGCCGGTGACTAAAATACCTTGATGCAGAAAATTGACTGTATCTCAAAAAGTTGAACGGAACTGCCCAGACGAGTTCTGCTAGACCTGTAGCAGACTTCGAGACGCTTAAACTGGCGAACAGAAACTGGTATATACCTTTGGCACAAAAGGACGAAATAGCCTACACAAGCACTGTGATAGTGCGTTCAGAGGCCGAAACGAGCTCAGATCACGATTTCGGCACCACAAAGCGAAGCCGTTTTGATCTCGGAAACACCTTGAGTATGCTCACCAAATTTCGTGCGAATCTGAGACTGCAAACAGAGGAGTGTCGACGGCGCCCTAGAAGAAGCGACGACCTGCTCTGATATCGATTGTTGGAGATAGACGTCTGCGGAAGCACGCGAACAGCACAAGGAAGAAGAAGAAGCTTGGAGCACAAACACACAATACTGAATGTATTACTAGAGAATGTACAAAGATAAGTAGCCCATTAGGGCAATAGGCGTATATACAAGCCGGGGGAAAAAAACCTCCTAAAGAGGGAAAAAAGTGCCCCGGCAGTCCTAGAGTGTTCACACACATCACTACCTAAATATATCAACACAAGGTAGAAATCTTTATGGAATTGTAGCAGGTGATGAAGCTATGCCTATTCCGAGATCCAAAGGAGGACCTACATAAGAGAAGACAGATAAGCTCACACTTTGGTGCGCAAGGGATGCTCAAGCAAGGTCGTACATACTAAACTCTATCCCTGACTTTCTATTACCACATATTAGAGGATGCAATACATCCCATGAGACTTGGGATGCCATCGAGACTTTCTTTTCTGCATACCAAAGCAAGAAAGAATCATCTTTGGAATGAGTTCAACCAAATGAAGAAGACACCTAAACAAACCATCACAGAGTTTGTTACCAAGGTGAAGGAGGTTGCGGATTAGTTAGCATCCATTGGAGAGCTGATTGAAGAAGAGGTCATCATGAGGCAAAATCTCAACGGCATTCGAAGTGATAAGCAATGGCAATCCTTCACGACGGCTTATGATCTCATCATGGATGTGCAAACTCCAGACGTCAACATCTTTCTTGGACAACTCTTCAATCAAGAAGCCAACAATAACATAAAGGAAGGTAAATCTTATCATGGTAATTCAACTAGTGCTCTATATGCAGATAAGAAGGATTAGAAGCAGAAAGGCAAGAAGAAGGAAGAAGATGAAGAAGAGACTTCTCAAGCCAACTTTACAAGCAAGAGCAAGTGGAAAGGGAAGAAGAAAGGACCAAAGCAAGACAAAGCCAAAGGTCAGAATGTTCAACCTTGTGTCATATGCGATAAGACCAACCACACCACTCAGAATTGCTGGTTCAATGGGAAGACCCAGAAAGGAAGTGGAAGAGGCGGATATGGCAACAATAGAGGCAGAGGTGGACACAACTTCAACAATAACAATAGAAGCTATAATAGAGGAGACTACAATAATTATTCAGAAGATCAACCACATGAAGACTCATTGCTTCTTAAGAATCTAAGCCACAAAGAAGGTAACAAAGATGATCATTTGTTCTACATAGATTCAGGATGTTCGAATCATGTTGCAAGCAACATTGCTCTTCTATCTGATTTGGAAAGTCCAAAGCATAGACATGAAGTGCAAACAGGGGATGACACAAAGCACAATGTGGAGAAGATTGGTAATGTCAAAGCTTCCAATGGCAGGACAAACATTCTAAGTAAGGTTCTCTATGTACCCACTATCACTAAAAACCTAATAAGTGTAGGCCAAATAGTTGAAAAAGGCTTGCAAGTTAGGTTCACCCAACATGCAGCTTTTGTGGAAGATCCATGTCAAGGCTTCAAAAAGATAGCCCGAGGTGAGAAGCATGGTAGGCTCTTTACTTTTGAAGTAGGAGAAACCAGGAACATAGCTCTATTCAACTTTGGGTCTTAAACCATAAGTGAGCTTGAAGTGTGGCATAAGATACTTGATCATGTGAATGAAAGAACCTTGAAGGATATATGCAGGGATCAAAGTGTTCTAGGACTGTCGAACATATCAAAGCAACACATGATCAACAGGTGTGATGCATGTTAGATTGGGAAGGCACAAAGACAACCATTCAACCACAAAGGCTACATCCACAACAACTTATTGGACTTAGGACATACAGATGTATGGGGACAAAGTCAAGAACCTTCATTGGAAGGATCAAGGTATTATGTCTCATTTATTTAGGACCATAGTAGATGGATTGTTCTATACTTTATCAAGAGTAAGAATGAAGTGTTTCATTGCTTCAAGAAGTATCTTGCACATGTGGAGAATCATACAGCTAGATCACTAAAGAAGCTCAGATCTGATGGAGGGGGAAAATACTTTGCCAAAGAGTTTGATGAGTTCTTGCACGACAAGGTATCAAAACGAAAGTGACTACCAGGTACTCTCCTCAACTAAATGGAATTGCAGAGAGGAGAAACAAGACATTGGTTGGATCAGCCCGAACAATGCTTGAAGAGAAGAAGTTGCCACATTATCTATGGGCTGAAGCTATTTCACTGCTGTGTACCTTGTCAATAGACTACCATCCAAATCACTTCAAGGTATGACTCCTTATGAAGCATGGCATGGAAGAAAACCTAGTCTTGGACATTGCAAGGTTTTTGGTTGTTTAGCTTATGTTCATGTACCATCACAAATAAGAGGTAAGCTAGATGATAGGGAAACAAAGACAATGTTTATTAAATATGATTAAACTCAGATGGGTTACAGGTTCTTCAATCCTTCAACCAACCAATTCACTACAAGTAGAGATGTTGTGTTTGAAGAACACAGGTCTTGGTATGATGAAGACAAAGCAAGAAGATTCCTATTATCCTATATCTCTATGTTATTTTAATCCTTGACTTCTCTTGTGTTGCAAACCCTCCTTACGATCTATTGATAAAGAGAAAGAAATTAAACTTGACTGAAAAACATTCAAAACCTATGATAAAGATGCAATAATTATTAATCGGATCTTCAATCTTAAAATGAATTGATTTGTGGGAAATGGGCCAATCATTTTGACTCTTAATACTAGTCATATTGGAATACGAGAGGTCATATCACATGATGATGACAAGGGGAAGAGACGTACAATGAGTTTGGGTGCTAAGATTGTACATGAAACTCAAAGAAAGTATCTTCAAAGTAAAGAAAGCTACTAGGATTGGTTATTATTTTAGAGTTTGACAAAGAATATTTCATTCAAAGCTAATGTAATAGTTGAGACATAATTTCTCCTATTAATTGAAGGATTGATAATTACTACTCTCAAGATATTTCCATACTTTGATGGATTTTGTTTATTAATTTTATTAATCACGCTTTTGTGCATATAGTTGGTATATCTCATACTATTGTTCACATGCCTTCAGAGAGAAAAATATTCTGATGAGTTACATTATATGAGAGAATAAGATATAAACGCAAAATAAAATGATCCTCTTGTGTATGATATGGACACTTTAGAGACGAATATTATGAAGGGCTATGAAAAAAATTAGGAGATTATTTGAGTATTCTAATGCCCTCCTCAAGTTGCTCTCAAAAAAATTCACAAACATCTAGAAAAAGGCTTCTAACGTCTTTCAAAAGAATGGATTTCCTTGGCGACATGCTAGAGAAAAGGAAGGAATTCCACGAAAGGTTTTGTGAAAGAGCTGTCGTCATGTACAAGTTATGAGAAATATGGATGAAGCCTTAGTGATGTTTCCACCATCACCAATGAGATCAATAGAATTAGATACATAGTTTTGGAATGATAAGACTTAACTAACCACATGGAATTTCTAGTCCTTGAATGGAATAATACTTTTACTGTATCCAAATTTCTTCTTGAGGAAGTCATATCATGGTTTTCCTGTATCAAGAAGATAGTTTCTGATCGGGGAGAATTAGATGCTATTAAGGCAAGAGAAGTATTTGAAAAACATGGAATTTTATTCTTTATAGCTGTTGCCTATAATATTGAGATGAATGATAAGATCGAACTAGTCATCCTCCTAATGTGAAGTTGATCTCAAAGACTTGCGATGGTGATATAAGGTAATGAGGGAGAAATATTCTTTTTGCATTGTGGGTGTATAACATGAATATATTACAAGTACAAGAGTTATTCCCATAGAGCACATTTCGTGTCAAAATGCCAATTTTACACAAGAGCTATACACAATACTGCCCTCAAGTGGCTACAAATGATCCATGATGTTCTATGTTGTAAGGCACCCATAATGAGGAGAGGCCATTGTGAGAGCATGAATATTTTTGGAACCCCAAATTCCAAGATAGATGAGTTCTATATGTGATTATTGTTTATAATAGATGATCTTTGTGATCCTAGCCATTAGATTAGGTAGGGCATAAACTTCTCAGCCATTGGGTTTCCTTTCAAGGTGAAAATAAGGCCTTCTAGAACCATGTGGTTTTTGCATAGAACCTTAATGGGGAGAGTGTAGATTGGGCATTTTCGCCCTTCTATGTGAATGTGGGGACCTATCCCCATGGCCCATAGGACTGTGATGGTAGGGCTAGCTTCTAATTGTTGAGTTATTTTTTAATTATATATTTTGTCTTCTCAATTATGTTTATCTACATTAACTAGGTAAAAGCATGTTCATGTGAACACTTTTAGGAGCATTTATCACTTTTAAGACTGTCATTTTTTAGCTATTTAGAAATCTTTTTAAATAGCGATTAAATAAATTCATAAAATATCAATTCGCTAGACGTATGATCACTACTCATGTGGCAGCTCACTAGGTATCATGGCTGGAATGTGGATAGTAAATGTCATTATTCCTCATGTACTCCACAAGGTGGCGAGTCTATGGAGTCTGCGATAGTGGAGCATAGAAGGTGTGCACGAATTCATCAGTCACGAGAGAAAGTTACCATCAATGAAGCTGTTCCATCAGACGACGAAGGTGAAATGCAGTCTTTGGGAATGAGTATGAGTAGGTATGGGGTCTAGCATCCATGCATGCAACATTTAGATGCTCACATGGCTAGGAGTAATTTCTATGGTTCTTATGTAAGAGCCACTATTTTTGGCAGAGGAGAGGTGCCATCCATTAAGAGTCCATCATTGAAGCGAAAGCAATGGACGAGGTAAGCTCCAAATCTCATATCAATCGTTGTCTCTAATGCTATGTAATTTAATAGGCTAGTTTTACAGCCAATTAAATGGCAAGTAACACTTGGTTGTCCAAGAAGCAGACAACACTTGCATTGTCATTAGCAGAAGCTCAATTTGTGGCCTTAGCTCTCACGAAAAAAGAAGGCCTCTAGATCCAAACGGTCATGCAAGAGCTCTTACCGATGACATCAATTCCCTTGCAAATTATGTGTGATAACCAATCATGCATACATTTGGCCAGCAACCGCAAACACTCACAGAAAACAAAACATGTTGATTTAAAGTTTCATTTTATACCTGATCTTGTGGAGCAAAAAAAAACTTCGTCTCCCATATGTATTAACTCATCTAATGTGGGCTGATATGCTTACGAAGCCTGTGGGAGCAGATAAGTTCATCCTCTACAGGGAACATCTTGGAATTGTTGAAATCAAGTAACATTTGTGACACATTTCAGTACTCTAGTTATAGGGGAGTGTTGAAGTAGCTTAACTACAATTACATGGATGTGCCACATATGAACCATGTGGCCAAATGCCATGTCCCAAAAATAATGGCTTAACACCTGCGACTCACTCATGTGTGGCATGATGTAACAATTTCCATGTATGTAAGTGCCATATTGAATCATTAATACATACAAAAGTTGTTGTGTGTATCTCTGCGTTATCTGTGGGCCTGTGTAGGACCCTTCTTTTCTACATCCATGAACCACAAAGATATAAGGACTCTACACTTAATCTTTGGTGCTACGAGTGGAGTAATGGGCAAGCATTTATGAAACAATTTGCCTTGTTGATGCAGGTGGATATATCCAACATATCTGAAGTAATTCGATGGCGATGCACCACGGTGCGTTCTCCTTCTCTCAATTTCCATGATGATTCCTCGAAGTAGAAAACCGAGCTCCTAAGGTTGCACATGATACTCCGCACAGAGACTATAGAATACACAGAAAAACACAGTACACAGGGAGCATGAAGACGGACTTTGTATGTCTTACAAATGAGGTCGAACTTACAGTCTGTGACTGACTAGACCACTATATGTTTTATTAAAGAACATATACAAAGAAGTTTCCATTTGGCCTTTCACATGGACACCAACCATAACAATTTCCCACTAAAGGCCAATATGGCCAAAGTAACTATGGGAGAGAAATAAAGAATGATAAAGAATACCTGAGTGTAAGTATACAAACTATACCTCCCACCTGATGGGCATGTTACACAGTATACAAGTGAGTGAGTAAGATCATGAATCAAGTAACCCCCATCAAGTGACAATAGTGTCGAAAGCTATGTTGTGGTAGAGCTTTAGTCAAAGCATCTGTAGCATTATCTCGAGTGTGAATCTTCTCAAGAATAATGCGCTCAGTAGCTAAGCAATCTCGAATGAAGTGATACCTCACCTCAATGTGCTTGGTCTTTGCATGATAGACCGGATTCTTAGCCAAAGCAATGGAACTTTGATTATTACTGAGCAAATGAGGTACATGCTAAGGTAAACCCAGATCAGAAGCAAGATGAGAAATCCACAACGCTTCCTTACATGCCTCACTTGCTGCAACATCCTTTGCTTCTGTGGTGGAAACAACTGTACATTCTTGAAGACGAGATCTCCAAGAGATAGCACCTCCAACAAAATGAAAAATATTCCCCGATGTAGACTTACGATTGTCTACACAACTAGCATAGTCAGAATCTGTGTAACCAATAATGGATCATTTCCCTCTACCTAAGCATAGACACTTGTCCTTAGTGCCACTCAGATATCTTAAAATCATCTTGATTGCTTCCCAATGTTTCTTGCCAGGATTAGACATGTATCTGCTCACAGCTCCCATTGCAAATGCAATGTCTGGACTCGTAGCTACCATAGCATACATGAGAATACCAATAGCAGACTGATAGGTAATTTTGGTCATGAATTCCTTTTCCTCATGTGATTTGGGGCAATCATCCTTGCTCAATTTCACATATGTGGGTAAAGGTGTACTCAATGCCTTTCCACCCTGCATATTGAACTTCTGAAGTACTTTGGATATGTACTCGCTTTGAGACAAGTATATGCATCATTTGCTCCTATCACGAGTAATGTGCATGCCATGAATATGTTTGACATCCCCCAAATCCTTCATATCAAATTTCAGACTCAACTTCTTTTTGAGAATTGACAAATCATAAGAGGACTTCCCAGCAATCAACATATCATCGACATAAAGTATCAAGCTGCCATCTGACCATCTCTTTGTGTAGAGACAATGATCCTCATTGCTTCTAGAATAGGCTTGAGACTTCATAAAAGCATCAAAATTTTGGTTCCATTGTCTAGGGGACTGTTTAAGTCCATACAAGCTCTTCTTAAGCTTACAAACTAGACTTTCCTTGCCAAGAACTACATAACCCTTTGGTTGTTCCATATAGATCTCATCTGTAAGATCTCCATGCAAGAAAGCAGTTTTCACATCCATTTGGACTAGCTCTAAGTCCTCCATTGCAACGAATCCAAGCAACATGCACAGCGTAGTAATCTTGACCACTAGAGAGAAGATTTCCTCGAAATCAACACCATGTTGTTGCTTAAACCCTTTGCAACAAGTCATGCTTTATACTTTGGAGAAGCACTATCTGATGTGAATTTCAGCTTATATACCATTTCCATGGTAAATATTTCCTACCCTTTGGAAAAGATACTAAATCCCAAGTACCATTCTTGTGAATAGAATCCAACTCACTCTTCATGGCACACTCCCACTTGACATGATCCTGTGTCTGCACAGCCTCTCTGTAGCAAGAAGGCTCACCGGCATCTGCTAGCATAACAAAATCTAAACCTAGAACATATCTATCAGGTGGATGTGAGACATGTTCAGAACGTCTCAATGGTTGCTGAATAGAAACATGGGTAGACTGATCTGAATGGACATTCTCTTGAACATCCCTATGTGCAGCATTTTTCTGCATGCTAACTGGAGGACTAGTATCCTCAAACACCACTCTTCTCACTTCAACCTCCTTAATGGGTTGTTTATGCATCTTAGACTCATTGAAAATGACATCACTACTTCTGATCGCTGACCGTGTTTCAAGATCCCATAAGCGATATCCAAATTGTCCTTCTCGACCATATCAAATAAAAATGCATTTCTTATACTTATGATCCAACTTTTATCTGAGATTCTTTGGTATATGAACATATGCTTCACACCAACTTTTATCTGAGATTCTTTGGTATATGAACATATGTTCTTTGGTATATGAACATATGAACATATGTGAAAGGTTAATCACATGAACTGTAGTCAATATTGCTTCTGCCCAAAAACCTTGTGAGAGGTTTGCATGATGCAACATAGAGATTAATCTATCTTGAATAGTTCTATTCATCCTCTCAGCTACACCATTCTATACTGGGGTATAAGGAGCTGTAAACTCTCTACGGATCCCTCTAGACTGACAAAAAAGGCTGAATTTATGTGAGGTATACTCACCCCCGTTATTTGAACGTAAAGCCTTAAGTTTAGTTCCTTTTTCAGTCTCAATTGAAGCAAACCATTTTTTGAAAGTAGGGAATACCTCATCCTTCGATTTGTTAGGATACACCCAAACATTTCTAGTAGCATCATCTATGAAAGTGATAAAGTAAAGAGAACCACCTAAGGACCTAGTCGGCATAGGACCACACACATCTCTATGAACGAGATCTAAAGGCTGAATTGAATAGTCAATGTGCATTCTATGCACATTTCTAGTTTGCTTTCCATATTGACATTGCTCACAAAATGAAAAATGAGAGAAAGATAACACAGATAAGTAGCTAGAATGAGAAAGATTTTCTATTCCACTACGAGATATATGGCCCAAACAACCATGCCAAATACAAGCCATAGGCTATCTAGTAACAACTAACAAGTGTTCTTTTTGTGATATGAATAAAGGATAAAGTGAACCATTTTTGCATCCTTTTGCAATAACCATATTGCCCTTTGATATGCAAAAGAACTGAGCATAGAAGACCACCTTGTAACCAAGGTCATCAAGTTGACCAACTGACATCAAACTGTGTGATAATTGAGGTACATGGTGTACATTATGTATAGTAAATTTTGAGCCATCAATGAATTGCACAAGCACATCTCCAATCCCCACAACATTACACTGATAAGAATCACCAAGTCTCACGGTACCAAGAGACTTAGCTGCATAATTAGAGAACCATTCTCTATGTGGTGTCACATGGAACGAAGCACCAGAATCTAGTAGCCAGGTGTGGGAAAGAGAATCAGCCATAAGAGCCTCATTTGGCATAGTACTATCAAGTGTCAACACATCAGCATCATCAAAAATAGCATTAATATCTTCAATCTTCATAGTCAAAGTAGATGGTACACTTAACTGTTTAACATGCCCATCAACATTCTATCCTTTACCTTTAGCATTCTTTAATGCATAACAGACTTTCTTCATGTTTCCTTTTTTATGACAATAATGGCATTCAATATCCCTCTTCCTTGATTTACTTCTACTCTTATCCCGTTGACCATTCTTTTCCTTGTTCTTGCTCCTACCATGTTGTTGATTCTTTCCTTGGTAAGAAACACGAACATTATTTGCATCTCCACTCTGAGTGCCAACCATAGATTCTCTACGAATCTCCTCACTCAAAAGTGCTCCACATATGTCATCATAGATGAGTTTGCCACCATGTGCAATATTTCTAATAGTTGTGCAAAATGTATCCCATGATGAAGGCAAGGTGCATAACAAAAATACTGCTTTCATTTCATTATCCATATCCATTTTTTGAGCCTATAACTGAGAGAATATAGCACCAAACTCATTTAGATTAGAAGCAACACTATCTGTCTCCTTCATACCAAGGTCATATAATTTTCTCATCAGATAGACTTTATTTGATGCCGTGTCTTTTTCATATATATTGCATAACTTCTTCCAAAGCTCCTCTGCACTTTCATAGTCTAATACTCTAAATTAAACATTCTCTGCCAGGTGCAAGCGAATGGTAGACCTGGCCATTTCATCTAACTCATCCCAATCATCTTCATCCATGTCAACAGGCTTCTTTGAAATTCCATTTACTAGTTTCCAATGCCTCCTTTGAATTAGCACATCTTTAATCAGATTCTTCCATAGAGCAAAGTTTGTGCCATTGAATTTTTGGATCTCAAAATGGTCTTTGCCCTGCAAATTGTAGCTCCTCCTTCGAACACTAGCACTAGATCCTGATCCACCGGATGTGCCTGAGACTTTTGATGCCATGATGGTAGAGAATTGAATGGAATGATAATGGAGCTAGAAGAGTCCAAACACCAACAAATAAGTGTATGAAGGAGTAAATCAACCACTGTATAGTTGATAAAACCAAAAATTTGGAAAAATTTTGCCAGAGTATGCTTTGCAAAATGAGCGTATGACCAGTGTCAAAATATCATAAAACTGCAAGTGCTGACATGTTTGCCTGCATAGTGAATCACTGAATCCACTACATATAATCAGTTACCCAATAGAAGCCAACCGCTTATCGAGCACCTATGAACAACTACCATACATCTCCTATGGCGAGGCTCAGTAAGTCTTCCACCTGCATCACTGAAGAGATCCCGACATCTGGGTGTCTCCCAGTTAAGAAAACCTCAACACAACCCTCTTTATCAAACGCTAAAGGCTTTATGCAAAGAATGTAACCCTTATATCAATGACCACATGGACGTACATAAGCGGTATCCACAGAAGCATACATAATGTGTATGTGCTGAATATATGCAGTAGAATGACAATAAAAGGCTGAATCCACAGCCCAAAAACGAGTCAATAACACTTGCAAGTGACTGTCAACTCTGATGTTTTTAGCCCAAAAACCTGCATAAATTTTGCACCGGCAACTCCCAACAAAAGTGAAATCTTTCATGAAACCTGTAGTTTTATGCGTGTGGCATAAAACATAGCCCCAAAGGTTGATATTTAATGTCAAAGAAGTACAAAGAACACTCTTCTTGATGTTCTTTGACCTGTGTGAAGAGAACTGTGTGGAAGTACTAAAAAATGGCTCCAAAAGACACCCAAAAAATGCTTCGAAAATAGGCTTTGAAAGCAAAGAATGAAGCTTTGAGGGACCAAAACATGTTCAAGGTAATGTCAACCTTAGTCTTTCCCCTTCTTTAGACACCACAAGAGTGTAGCTTAGTGGCAAGAGATTGCCATGGTTAAGCGAGCTCCGGAGGGAATAGTACTAGGATGGGTGACCTCTCGGGAAGTACCGGGAACCTCTATATTCCTTGATCGTTGAGGTCCTCTGTCGCGCAAATCCAACAACGCCAATGGTGACTTTGGTGACTCGGATGACAAGGTATGCCAAGGTCTATGCCTTGGTTGTTGCCTTAGTCGAAAGTTGGGGGGGTCGCTTTGCTCGCACAAAAGGAACGAAGTTTTTGCCTTGAACTGCTCTGATACTAGTGAAGTAATTTGATGGCGATGCACCATAGTGCGTTCTCCTTCTCTCAATCTCCATGACGATATCCTCGAAGTAGAAAACCAAGATCCTAAGGCCGCACACGATACTCTGCACAGAGACTACAGAATATGCAAAAAACATAGAACATAGGGAGCACGAAGTTAGACTTCTTAGGTCTTACAAATGTGGTCGAACTTACAGTCTATGACTGACCAGGCCACTATATGTTTTATTAAAGAACATATACAAAGAAGTGTCCAGTGGCCATTTGGCCTTTCACGTGGACACTAACGATAACAATATCCAAAAGTGTTAGACCATATCGTATTCTGCGAGCAAAAAAAGGATTTCCACCCCGTTTATGACCAATCTATTGCTGGTATGGATCCAGGTACTATATCAGAAAAACCGGTTAGTGAGGAAGATTGGTTTCCTGTCTTTAAGGTAACTCGAATCAAGGGGAAGATGAAAGTTAAATATGTGAGGCAAGATTTCTATGACGCAATGATGGTGTTACATCAGAAAGTCTACTAGGAGGTACCAAAAAACTATGAATTTTCTGTACAATGCACTAGAGCCTTTGCATTTGAAAACTATACCACTGCGCAAACATAAAAAAATCCATGTACCAAGTGGCATGGGTGTAGCTGCAAAAGCTTCTATTGAAAGATGTAGGAAGATGGGTACATTGCAGTTGAAGATGAAAAGGTTTTACAATTGTTTGAACGATGATGCTTCACCACTTTTAGAGCCTTTGGATGCAAACTTGCAGGAAGAGAAAGAAGATGTTGAGTTATATGCTCGATAAGGTACGAGAGTTGTTGCCATAAGGTGAGTGGAGGGTACTAAGGTTATACGTACTTTAGAATTGTTAATTGATAGTGAACAGAATAAGTTGGATAGGGTCAAGCTTGATTTGGATTGAGCCAAGCTATCAAAGGCTGTTGAGTCTAAGGTGACTACAGTAGTCATTGAGATGACAAAAAAGTTACACGTATCCATAGATGAATTGAAATTCAATTCGAGATGCAAATTTAGATATATACTGTTAATCTAGAGTTGTTAGGGGTTGAGCTAGATGAGAATGACAAAGTGCCTGAACTAGAGGTAATATTTAGCTTTACTGACATTGGTTGGAACATTTTTCTAAGGTTCAATACTGATCATTTGGATTGTTATATACACAGACTGAATATAGTTGCATGAGAATCGGCTGAAGAGTGCAAATCGACATCTATCCTTTGTAAAGAACATGTTAAGCATGATGGATTCAAATGAATTATCACCATTATTGCCATTACCTCCCCCAGAGTTACCATCAGTCCTCTTACTCAGTGTTTCATCCATGTGCATAGCATGTGGTTTGAATAATGAGGAGAGGGTGAGTTTTATAGTGCACCTTATGCCATGCAACCATGCATATCACTATATTTGTTTTATAGAACATTGTGATGAGTCAGTCAACTGTTTAGGACCTGAATGTGGTGCTTAAATACCAGAACATGTGGGGCAAACAATTAGCTATTACTAATTAGCTATTATTAATTTGCTATTACAAATTAGCCATTAATAATTAGCTTGTTACTAAGTAGCTATTAGGAAGTAACTAGTTCTTGGTTAGTTGTTTGTAATTAACTATTACTAATTATCTTGTTACTAATTAGCTATTACTAAGTAGCTAATTGTTCGATAGTTGTTAGTAGTTAGCTATTACTAATTATCTTGTTACTAATTCTCGATTACTAAGGATCTAGTTTTTCGTTAGTTTTTTGCAATAAGTCATCCATCAACTAGCTCTTTCTTACTCTTTAACCCTCTAGTGGAACACTAATCTAGCTGGTTTCATTGTGCTAAGTAGTTGCTCGTACCTCAATAGAAACAATTACCAAGAATGCTGATGCCACATACGATAGGGAGCTTGGGACAAGTGAGAATGTTGGACGTACACCATTTGCTGAAACTAAGACTTTTGCCCAATCTTCATCATCGAAAGAGAAAGAAAATATTCCATCCCTCCTCCAAACACCGTCTGCAATGGATGCTAGTGGGGATCCTTGTCCAATTGACAACATGCATGATGCAGAGTCCACACACATTGACTTTCATAGTGGTCTAGACGGAATGCTTGAGAATGTTCTTGATCTAGTTAGCAGCTCAAATATTCATCTAGCTAGTCACAACTTTGTAGTTGATAATGATTCCATTGTTTGTTCAAACAAAGGTAATCTACAAAATCCAACTTTTGATCCTAATCAAAATCCAAATAGAGATGTTCTTCAAACGAATGCTACAAATGAAATCTCCTTGAAGCAAAACTATTGTAACCCAGCCACAATTTTTGACATGTGTGGATCCCCAACAAAGGTTGTAGGTGTTCATGTACAATAGGATGCCACTCTAGCACAATTTATGGCAAATGCAAAAAGAAATTTGAAAGCACCTGCGAAACGATAGAAGAAGCCAAGCCATTTGCACCCAATTATAAGGTGGTAGATTACTCGGTCACACTTGAACGGAGGTGCTATACCTGATATAGAGGATCTTTTGAAAGAATAGTACCAGTGTCCACCCTCCTAAATTATTTTCCTTTGTAATGGTTACTATCCGCACATGTGGCAGGTGGAAGTCTCACGTACGGTTCTGTGTAGCGACGTTGTAGCTGTCGACTATTTCACAACTACACCAAAAAAACCCAACTCAAATCTATTAGCTATCATCATAGTTTGTGATCAGCCTATTTTGTATCGATGTTATTAAAATATTTTGTTGTCTCTGCCTCATATTATATACCTTGTACATATTTGATAGCTCAATTGTGTCATTGATTGTAATGACGTAAACAATTCTTCTTTTGGTATTATATGGGCAGAGTGGCGTTTGTCCATAACTTGAGCACCAATTTGGAAATAATTTGAAGTCTTAATACCATCATAAACATTACGAACACATTTGTATGAATTTTACAATCATGATGTCTTTTCACAATTATATGATTTGGATAGTAGTAAATAGTTTCAAAGATAGGAAACTAATTTCACTATTTAGTTCTATTGTTCACATTCTTACAACACCTCTTTGTAATGGTTACTATCCACATGTGACATTGTCCAAATCGATTAGCTCTCATAGGATTTTGTATTTAGCGTACTTTGTAACGATGTTATTGATTGTATTTATCCTATTATGTACAATTTGCATTTGACAAACACTGTCATGGATTGTTTGGCTTATAGGTCAGATAAAGAAAAAAGTTCCATCCACGGCTACTGTAAAAGATAGTCTTACATCCTCTACAAGTCAATGTCAGGTTGCAATAGAAGTTGAGCACAAAGATGCCCAAAAAGAAAAAAAAAACTAAATAAAGTATCAGTTTCAACTCTAACTGATCCTATTTTAACTCAAACATGTCCTATTTCAACTCAAACTGATCTTACTGCAATAGCAGTTTAGTAGAAAGTTTCACTTTCAACTCAAACTAATCCTCTACTAGTGTTTACACTAAAAGGCAATCATGAGCCTAAACAAATACTAGGCAAGTCAAAAAATGAAAGAGGTTGGATCATGTGATAATGGAACTAGAATTTATTGAGATAGAAAGGGACCCTCCAAAGATTCAATGTGGCTTGACAGAGGAGGAGATACAGGAAATGAAACCTATTCACAAGGATTTAAAACCTAGGGCTCTGATTTTCGAAGTTGAAGTATTTATGAATATCCGAAGTAAGCGGGCCTTTCCTGACAGTAATGCTTTTCTTCAATGGTGCCTTGAACATTTCAATGTCTAGATTTGGTGTGCCTATGATCTGGATGAGGTCAGCAAATGTATTGATATAATCTTCCCGGAGTTTAGGAGGAAATTTATGGATATTTGTGGGAGGGATTAGTGTTTTTGGAAATTTTCAGTCCATTTCAAGAAAGTTGCTCATTTCGGGAATGTGGAGTACGGGCCTGCAAATACATTGATAATTGATACTACTGCTTACCGGTTATTTTACAACATTAGAAGATGTTGTCTAACGTTACCAAAGATGACAATCAGTGAAAGACTTAACTATCTGTCAGGGACTCTTTGTGATCAACTTTGGAAATGGTTAATATCCCCAAATCGTATTGAGTATGCAGATATTATTCCCATATTAATTCCTCTTGATGAGAAGAGTTTGTCTATATATCATGAAATACATCGAGACCATAATCCAGATTATAGACATAATCGAGATTACAGACATAATCGAGATTACAGACAAAAACACTGAGTAATGCCAACTCTAGGGTGGCTATGAATGGTTCTCTTTTTGAACCCTTCAATCTTTATAGATCTATCAGACAAGGTTATCCCCTTGCTCCTCTTTTTTTTTCTATTTCTAGTGATGCTCTGGGATGGTTAGTCAAAGATAAAATTCAACAAGGAATTATTAGAGGTATTTCTATGCCTAGATGAAAGTTAAAGAGGGTTATACCTTAAATCTAGTGTTTTCTTCTAATCTTTGGTTTTTGTCACATGACTCATTATGGATTGGACGGGTGAATGATGAAGAAGCTTCTCCTTTGCCTACTAAGATGAATAAAGTGCAGGAAAAAAGTCTTTAACTCATGGAATAGCCTTATGTGTGGGTAGGATATTGTGGATCCTTTCTTCATCAATGACATTGCTGATTTATCTCTTGGTTGTAAACAGGTGCGTATGGATCAGAGGGAGCTACTCCTGAAAGCCACCAAGAAGTGCAAACACTATAGAGAGCTTGAGCTACATACAATTGCTATGGATATGTTCCAGAATTTCAAGAAAAAAGCAGGTTCCTTTCCTAAGTTGGTTAGGAGGATGAATCAAAAGTGGAATCTCTAGTGGACTGCTCATCAATGGTCCTACAAATTTCAGGTCATTTGGGCCCTTCCTCTTGTGAATAAGAACTCCATCTTAATGTGGCTTATCATTCACCAGGGCTTATGGACAGGGAGCAGAGCTCGTAAATTAAATTTGGGGAATGGCAATTGTAAGAGCTGTGGCAGGTTGGAGGATCTTTCTCACATGTTCATGGAATGCTTTCATGCTTAGAAAATCTGGTCTTCTCTTAATAATCTCTGCCTCACCCTTGGCAGACCAATAATGGGTTGTATCCCTTGTGTTGGCAGACATGGAGAGCACAAATATTATGGAGCATCTAGGTTGGAAGAAATAAAAGATGCTTTGGAGATGGTAAAAGGAATCAAATTTACAACTATTGGAAAGAAATGACGTTTGCTAGATAGGCCTACCTTTCTAGTATCTCTGATGCTCCTATGCATCAAGCCATGTATTAAATCATATGTAGTGTTAGATACCAACAATGGAGAGTCACTCTCTCTAAGATGTATTGTCCCAAGAGGGTCTGCCCCCTGCACAATTGTACAATATTTCCTAAATTTAATTTAATCTTTGTTTTCCTTAAAAAAATTTTTAAGTCTATAGGTGGATTCAAACTATTCCAATGGTACATAAATGGAATTCCCTTCCAAAATCATGCTTCCACCTACACATCAATTCATCTGTTTCAGGGGTGCGTGTTTTGTTCTGAAGGGGGTAAGCTGCCACTCTTTTTTTCCCTTTTGAACTGGAGGTTTAGCTGAAGTCTACTCCCTTGGACTTTAATTTTGAAATTGCCATTGTACAAGTGAACGGTCATAGTACCCATGGGACACCCTGTATCCCACAAAGCAAGGGTTACATGAGTTACATAGTGTCTTGCCATAGCTAGGTATTCAACCCCCACCCCTGCCTCAAGAGGCAAAGAGCCAATCCAATTGAACTGAGCCACACTCTTTTTTTTGAGAGAACAAAAAAAAATGAATATTAATATAGAAGAGTTACAAACTATGCTAGGGGCAAACCCTCACCAAATATAGATAAGCAATCCACCTTTTTTTTAAGACAACAAGAAGATTAGATTATTGATGGTATGTGTAAGTGTACAAAGGGCAAGATCCCACACAAGGGTCCTAGACTACAATAAATACTCAACAAATACTATTGGAGCAGGGGACATACATCTGGGTAGGATACAAGTTAGAGAGATACAAAGGTTTTGATACACAAGCTCATGTACATGAGAAAACCATTTCAAATCTGGAACTAGAGTACAACTTATGTAATGAATCTCTCCACTAGTTGGGGACATGTTATACATATGTTTAGATAGTTGAAAGTCCTCAGGAGGGGCTGTCTTGATAGCAAGAAGACACCTCACTGCAATGTCTTTGAACCCTCTCTAGCTCTTGAATTTCTGCAACATGTATCTGGCAACATCAGCAAGGTGAACAGGCATGTGGGAAGTGCATTGAAGATGCCTCTCCTGCAGCACCTTTTTGTGCAACAACAATACCTAAAGACAAGCAGGAGATAAGTTAGTGATATCCATTATACCAGAGTCCTGAATGACCCCACCATTCATAGTGAGGTCTTTCTAGCTAGAGTATCCCTTCTTGCAACACTTGTGCTCTTTGATTCACATCTTGCAATTGTTTCACAAAGATAGCCATCCAATCTAGATGCTTTCTTGAAGAAAAAAGTCAGAATGAGTAAGTACATCTGATTAGGGCAACATGCCTTTTTAACCTCCATCCAAGCCTTCCATAATCTACAACAAAGGGAACTTCCTACAACAACAAAAGAGTGAGGAGACACAATAATATCCCATAAAGAATGATCTTGCCACGATTTATAGTTTTCTATATAAAAATTTTTAGTTTTTCTTTTTATGAGGTTAGCCCATATGTCAAAAGAATCTAGGGATCTAGGTATCCATTTAGTAGCTTTATTAGGGAGGCAGCAGATGTACCACTTGATTGAACTTCTTAGCACAAAAATGGTTACTGAAGAAACTAGTTTATAATTATCTAGTCAAATCGTGTACTAGATAGTGCCAGACAAAAAAGTTGTCCAACATCACATGGGTATCACAAATTCCAGGGCATACTATTATAAACGGCCTCATACACAACACCATTTATGGTAAACACGGAAAAGGAGGTATACCTTCACTATTAAGAATGTGCACAAGCTATCCTATAGGTTTTAGAAAGTTGCATAGAGGATTACATGAGATACAAATATGATCCTCTACCATCTACTGAAGTTTTACTGTATCTTCAAAAGAGTTTCAATGCATAATTAGGAGCCTATGGGGTATCATGAGAAATACCCAAGAGTAACTACTTTCACTCATGCACATCACTTGAGTAAGTAGTGAAGCATTTCTACTACACTACTTATTAGGGGAAAAAATGAACCCTGCATGGGCCTTGTAAGGATTCCTTATTTTAACAGATTAAGCCTAATCTTGTTCTTGCTTGAGGGAACAAAGTGCATTTAATAGAGCACTTTTTAGTAGGTTGGACTAGGCTTTTTTTTAGGCCCAAGTAGGGTCGTCTCTCTCTTCTGTAAAAGAAAGAGAGAGACACTCCACTTTACCCATCATCAAATACGTCCATATTTGTGACTAAAAAAATGACTTTTCTTTTTAAAAGTCACATATTTAGTTATTGCTTACTAAAAAAGGCCCATTTCTTAATATATGTGTCAGAAGTTACTTTTTTACATGGATTTTTTAATAAAATCACTCAAAATCCCTCCAAAAGTAAAGTGCCACATCATCAAACTCGTAACTTTCCTTCCCTCAAAAAATGAGTTTTCAAAGTTTTATCAGTTTCACTCACATAGAATGGAAAACCTCACCCTGACCCATGCACATATCAAAAAAGTACTTTTCTCTATGTACAAGTACTTCTTAGTCCATTATACATGTTATTTTGATTCTCTTCTCTCTTTCTCTCTCTTACCATCTGAATTCTTGCAGCCATGGGATACTTGAACAATTTTCTCCAAGGAGAAGATGTAACAGTAATGGAATCACTCACAAGGAATATTTTTTGCCATGAGATGACAATATTCATGTCCAAGTAGGTAGTTCATTCTTTGCTTGTAATCAAAGATCTACTGTTCATTTTACTTTTGAGTATTTATCTACTATTTTTCATAAGGAAAAACACACAATACCATCATTGGAAGTTGTTTCATGTGGAGTGGGAGGACACATACATCATATTCTTCCAATGAGGTATATGTTTTTCTTGATTATCATATTTTCAAAATAATCAAACCAATATTGCCCTTGCATAGGTAATTCATCTAAGAAATAAGTGCTTCATCAACACCAAAGAAGCACTCTAAATTTCTAAATATTTTCTCTTACTTCTCCTTCTTTTCAAAATAATGACATCAATATTACACAATATGGATAGGCAAATGTGTGTGAAAGAATTTCTCCATGCTTATAGAAGCTATTCATTAGGAGGATGAATTATAAAGAGGACATGATTGATATTGTTGCAGAATACTTACACATAAAAGAAAATATGCCTAAGGATGTTTAGCATGCAACCATGACTAAGGAGTCAATGAAGAAATCATATCCTTAGTTTATGAAGAACTCATATCCTTAGTTTATGAAGAACTCATATACACATGCTTTTGTTTGTACAAAACAAAAAAAAAATCTATAGAGGCTTCAAAAGTCAATGTTTTTCTTCTAGAGTAAAAGCTACCTCTACTAATTTTCTTTTCACAACCCTTTTTAATTTGATTTTATATATGTTTATCTTTTTGGTACATGTTTTGGTGATCGAATCAAATTCATATTAAAGATACTAATCATCAATGACTTGGCATAGTGAAAGGTAAAGTATAATCTACATTCATATGTTGTTTGTTTCTTTAGGTTGTGCTCATTTTATTCATTGAAATATTACATGTTGTATTGTCATATGGAGAATTTTGATGTATCGATTTTTATTAGTCAAGATTCTAGTATAGTAGTAATGGAAAAGTCCCACTATAGATTTGTTAGTAATTTCTTAAAATGTACATGTCATATTAGTGGTTCTATGCATGTCGACTAGTTGGAATAATGCTCAGTTGCTTTTCTTCAAACAACTTTCACAAGAGTTTGACAATTAGAAATGTTTTCATGAAATTACAACACAACATTGCAAATGAAAATTGGAAGCTATCAACAAGTCCCTTGCATCATGATCAATGTCATGCACAAAAAGTTTTTGAGGGTTCAACTTGAAAATGAAGTTACATAAGAGGCATCATTTGATTATTTTATACTAACAAGTTTTTGTGGTGTATCCTATCCATGTTCAAGGTACATAATGATCACCTTGGATGAAGCCCCATCAAAGAGGATGAAGTGTTCTGCATGCAGCAGAGGTCACTATACAGCCATAGAGTGGTTACATATGATAGACTGAAGTCAATTAAAAATATCAAAATAGTTCATAGCCTCGTCCATAGAATCATTCTTGAGAGCATGATGAAGATGAACTGCCATAGATGTAACCATTCAGAAAACGATTCTAAAGACACACACAAAGGGGAAGAATAGATCCACTACTTATTGGTGATGAACCATTTGAGCTCAATATACCCCCAAATAGAACATAGCTGATGCAACATGAAGTAGCCATTCCAACTCATCCAAAAAGGAGAGCTTCAAGGAACCATCATGAAACATAAGCATATTCCAGCATCACATCAAGTAGACGCTATAAAGTCACTACTATAAGGTCAAAGCACACTACTCACATATGAGAAAAGAAACATATGCCATAAATTGTGTCATAATGTCAATCAAGGCATACATGTAAAATGACAAGAACTACCAACCCCATCATAGATCATATGTAGCACAAGCTAAAAGGTTTCACCTAATGCAAAAGCAACAAAAAAAAGTGAGAAAACTTTATAGATCCTTGTTGCTTCAAATTTAATGCACAAGATTGTGGATATAATCAATAACACTTCAAGCCATCCAAGAGGAAGGAGATGCATTCCTTACTTCTAATTTGAAAGATATTAACTTGTGTGTAGCTCATGTGAGAATGATGACCATACAACCAAAGAAACAAGATGGGACCATACATGATTATGTAATCATTCTTGTTGAAGAGATACATTTTGTAAAATGAAATTCTCATTATGATAATCTACTTTTTCATCATCTTTCTGACACATGCTCAAGTGCACAATGATTTATATAATATGTTCATAATTGTATCATCTTGCTTAAAGATGGTATGTGTGCAAAACAAATCACTTAAGATTCAAAGCTCGTATTTCAACCACTGTTCAACTAAGTTGTGCACATAATAAGTTTCATGAACCTAACATTTGAAAGAAAGGAGTTGTATTGTCCCCTAGGAAGAAGATACAATTTGGATTTAAGACTTCCAAGATCACCATTCCACATCAAAAGGATCATCATCAAAGACAAAAGAGGATTACTATCCATCATGAGAATCATGCACTTGATTCTTTACCTAGATATATTGCAAACCCTTTCTAGTTCCATCATGGATATCCATCATCATTGTGTTCCACTACAACATATAAAGAACTCTAAAAAGAACAATAGCTATGAAGATTCAATTTCTAGAAATCTCTCAGCTACATAACTACTTCACGTGGAAGTTATCACTTTGAGAGGGAGCTGATGTCATAGACACAAAGGAAACCATTGTAAAACCTTAAGTTCTATCTCACGTACAGAATTAGGAGAAATTGATGCTACCACATCCAAAACATCTAAAAACCCTAAGATCGACTGTTTATTTTTCTAATTCTGACATTTGTAGCCCTGATAACCTCAAAAAGGGCCAAAAAAGGGGCAGCCACAGAAATGCCGGATAGGCCTCTATAAAACTTTTGCAGAGGCCTATCCCGCATTTCTGTGGCTGCCCCTTTTTTTTGGTGCTTTGAGGTCATGTAAGGTCATTAATGGTGGAAATAACTATTACCTATTGCACATTGTAGGGAAATTGATGAGCTATACAACCCAAGAAACTAGATAGGACCATATATGACTATGTGATCATTCTTCTTGAAGAGATGTTTTGTAATGTGAAATAATCTTAGGTAATATACTTTTTCATAACCTTTCTTACACATACTCAAGTCCGCATTGATCTATATCATATGTTCACAATCATATGCACTCAATTCAACATGCTATGTCTGCAAAGAAAATCATTTATGGCTATAAACCCATTTTTTCATTGGTAAATTGAGTTGAGCACATAATGAGTTTCATGGAACTTAAATTTAAAATAATAAAGTTTCATATCCACTAGAAATAAACTTGCATGAACTCAAAAGCGCCAAAAAAGGTCATCCATAGAAACACGCAATAGGCCTCTACAAAAATTTTGCAGAGGCCTATCCCATGTTTCTGTGGCTCCTCTTTATTGCTATGTTTGAGACTATGCAAAGTTATTTTTAGTGGATATGAAACTTTATTCTTTAAAGTTTTAGGGCCATGGAACTTATTTCTAACAAGTCACTTACTCTCAAGTGATTCATGCATATACAACTTCTACAATGGGAGCCCGTATAAACAAATATAGTCACACGAGATAGAATAGTTTATAAAATATAATTTATGATAATATCGTGATGTCTAGAAGTCTTGTTGTGCCTCTATACCCCACATAAGGTTGAAATCCCCCTTTGAATGCCTCCCATTCAGGTTCTATGGGGAATTTCCATGGCACGAGAGGGCCTCTATTTTTAGCTTGAATGGCATTCAAATTTGAAAACCTTTTATGCCCCACTTACCTCATGGCCTCAATCACAAAGACCATGTATTACCATAAATGTACACATATAAAACTCATCTAGATTAGAAGTTAAGGTTCCGTGGATGTTTGTACTCTCAAAGTGGTTTCTCCTCACAATGGGGTCCTGATAACTTCTAGCACCATGGATCATTTGTGGTTACTTGGGGAGTAAGTATTGAGTATATCTAACATGAATGATCTTTTTGACTTATATCCTTTATAATTTCAAACTTCATAAATGACTATCTATTGAGAAAATCAACCAATAAAATGTCAATTAATGTGGACATGATCATACTCTATATAAAAGTGAAAATTGATAAATCACCAAGAGAAATTATAAATGCATAGTTGTAGACTAAAAAAATGTAAAAGTAGACATGTTATCATTACAAATATCAAATCTTACAAAATTTACAAATTATCGGTGTCAATTATTGTACAACTTGAAGTGCTTACAAATGCAAGAAATCATCCCAAAATTTGTGATGCTCATCCATGGTGTAAAGAATTTCTAGACCAATTCTAGATCAAAAGGATTTTTAGATATCTTAGTAGGAAAGAAGGCATCAGAGAAATTTTTTTCTCCTGTCCATACTTAGTTTGGAAGAATGTGAAAAGAGTCCTCATGCTAAATGAACCGGTCATCTAGAAACAAGAGATACTTGGTGATGCCCTTGAATGTAACCAAAAGCAAAGACCTCCAGAAAATTTAGAAGGAAAGATGTGTTATTAACTCAAATTGCTCTCCCAAAGACTAATCCATTGAGAGATTTGTAGATTGCTTGGGTAGAGGAATAAGAAATTTTGGAGAAATCCATCGTTCAAAGAGTTGAGGTTATTTATCTTGTACAATAACAAGATGAAAGAGAGTGGATCTTGCATGAAAGCAACATCATGTTAAACAACCTCCTTTGAAATTCCCTTCAAATTTCATGTATTTCTCTCAGTTTTTTGAAGTTAAACCTGTTTCAAAGAAAAAAAGAAAATCATCACATAGAAAAAGATATATGACAAAAAAAACTTCCAACCTCATTTATAATTGAATTTTGAAGGAATTTAGCTATATTATCCAGTCTCTTCACAATCGATGAATAATAGAAAATAAAATATAAGTATTAAAGAGAGAAATATTATAACATGTATAATAAAAACATTTGTAGATTCCTAACCTTATGCCCTTGTCAATATAGCTTATATTCAAATAGATCATCAAAAATATCTTTTCTCCTAGAAAACCTTGTTAGTCTTGAGTTGGATATCTTCACCTAAAAAATTGTTGCAATCTACATAAACGGAAAAAAAATTCCATCATTAAGAAATTATAAATGTTATGGAATGACTAATGCTTTCCAAATTTCATGCAATGTTTAGAATGTACTTGTAAGGCTATGGAATGGTTATTCTTCTAACTAGATAGAAAGAAATGTAGCCAAACCACAAACAAAACATATGTAGATAGGTCAAAAACATATTAAATTCCATCAACAACTCAAAATTTCACCAAAATGCTCAGATCTTCATGCAATTCTAGGAAAGCACCTATAAGGGTATGAAGTGGTTGTTCATCCACCAAAGTAGAAGCAAATATGTCTATAACAAATAAAAGCATATCTAAATAGGTCAAAGATATATTCAACACTATAAACCATGCAATATTGTGGAGTAATACTTACAATTGAAAGAATATCTCATTCTAGTAGAGTTTTCAAGTGTCATAGTTGCCATTTGAGGACATGTTGTGCAATAGCAACCATCCCATTGTCTTTGTGGCCACAATGAAGAACTAAGTTTCCAAGATGTCTAACTTAATGAGGCCCATATCTAGAGGGTTGCATGTACACCCATGCACCTTTGGAGTACTCATGTGGCATTATTGTCCATCTATAGCTTTGATATTGTGACACCTTAATGTGAGAACTTGATCTTTTGGTTGCCTACAGTCTTTAGATGTTTCCATTGAAGTTCAAGCTCTTCAATCTACAACAATAGTTCAATATGGAGACGCCAATAGCTTGGAATACACACACAAGAGCTTCAATGGTGTGCTACAGAAAGAAACTAGTCGAAAAAGGATGTCCTTTTGGGACATAGTATGAAAATATGAGCTTCAGGCGGGAAATACCTCTTTTCTTAGTATTTTTTAAAAAAGTCATTTTTTCCAGCCCAAATCATGCACGGATTTTGAATTTGTGGTCAAAAAGAGCACTTTTGACCTTAAAAAGTAATGGGGGGTCTATTGTGAGGTGTCATGATGAGCTTTTAAACTTTTTAAAAATTTTGAATTTCTGGGCCCTGCCTAGTTACGAGATTCCTTCTCTCTCTAGAGGAAACTCATTAAATAGGGGGGAAACTTGTCCCCTCTCTCCCCCTCAGCCTAGTATTTTATAGGGTATAGACTGTGGCCACCACCCTCTTCTGAT
>CM035440.1:105281200-105291200 GCA_020310875.1 Ceratopteris richardii | reverse complement strand
GTAGAGTGGGAGGACACAGACATCATATTCTTCCAATGAGGTACATATTTTTCTTGATTCTCATATTTGCAAGAGAATTAAACCAATATTGCCCTTACATAGGTAATTCATATGAGAAATAAGTGCTTCATCAACACCAAAGAAGCACTTTAAAATCTTAAATAGTTTATCTTACTTCTCCTTCTTCTCAAAATAATGACACTAATATTACACAATATGGATAGGCAAATGTGTGTGAAAGCATTTCTCCATGCTTATAGAAGCTATTCATAATGAAGATGAATTATAAAGAGGACATGAGTGATATTGCTACATAATACTTACACATAAAAGAAAATATGCCTAGGTATGTTTAGCATGCTACCTTAACTAGAATTGACTAGTGTGCTAAGTCAATTTATGCACAAGCCAAGGATACCTCACTTAGAGGCTGCCAAAAGAATCTTGAATTATCTCAAGGGTACACAGAACCATGGTTTGTACTTTCCTTACACTTCAGATATTGACATAAAAGTTTATTCAGATGCAGATTGGGCAGGATGCAAGGATGATAGGAGAAGCACTTCAGGATACATTTCTTTTGCAGGTGACAAACCAATTTCATGGTGTGCAAAGAAGAAACCAACTGTTGCATTGTCTTCTACAGAAGCAGAGTATAGAGGGCTAGCTAATGCCACTCAAGAAGCAATTTGGATTAAGCTTTTGTATTCAGAATTGGGCTTATATACTAGGCCTCCAAGTATCTTTGGAGATAATACAAGTTCTCTTCACCTTGCAGCTAATCCTATCTATCATGCCAGGACCAAACCAATAGAAGTTCATTATCATTATGTGAGAGAGAAGTTGCTAAGCAAGGACATTCAGCTGACCTATGTGTCAACCAACATGCAATGTGCAGATTTGCTGACTAAAGCTTTGGATGGGACCAAACTTTGCAGGTTCAAATCTATGATTGGATTGTAGGATGTACTTGAAGATTGAAGATGAAGACTTAAGACAAAATGTTTGGCTTGAGGGGGAGCTATTGGCGTAAGTCACAAGCCTACACATTTGGCTTGGAAGACATCATGAAGACTCCACATGCATGAAGAACCATAGGAACATATGCTAGTGGTTTATTACCACTTTACCTCATTGTAAAAGTCTAATTTGACTTAGAATCTTTTGGTAATCACCTACCTAAGTGATTTGTGGAAAAGTAGATCAATTGATTGAGAGAATATCTCCAAACTTTTAGATGCTTGATCATAGGAAGCCAAAGATTTGAATTTGAATTCAAATCCTAAGTCATTTCCTATAAAATTGGATGTGAAAAAGTTGCGGGTAGATCACTCCATTCCCGAGGCTCATTTTGTTGAGCTTGAGTGTGTGTAAGGACTATACCATAGCCTACACCTCTCTACACCATTTGGCAATGCTAGAAATGCCAATGGGATTGTACACAATTGTTAATTAGTACATACATTTACATCAATCATCTCTGTATTCACTGCTTGTCTACTCCAAAGTCTGTTAACTTTTCAAGGGCATATCTCGGTCCATACTACTCCAAATTCAGTGATTCAAAGCTTTTGGGATTCAGCTCAAAGTCATCTACATGCTGACAAAGTTTGAAGTGATTTCATTCAGCCAATGCAGAGAAATCATCGTTGAGGTGCTCACTGGTCTATCTCTGCTACAGTCCTAAAAAGTCGAGGGTATAGCTAATTTTGCTAAATCAATTTCTCTAAGTATAGTTTGTCATTTTACATCATTCTACTTGCAAATGTTAGCTTACTAAGCTAATTGAATACTCCTAGAAGGAATTTTATCAATTGCTACTGTGCTCGTCACACTGAGCAAAACATTGAGCAGGTGTCAAGACCAAAATAGAAGGTTTTCTTGACTTTGTGACTTCCAAAGTTATCTGTTTTGATTCAATCATTGCACACATCATTTCCAAAGGACATAGGCTATTTCTTGGTGTCATTGGGAAGCTAAGGAAGTCTACTAATCAAGTCTGAAGCTAAAGAGGGCTAGTACAAAGCAGGTTTTAGCAGTACCTACTCAATCTCTTGGATCATCCATCCATTTCTCCCAACAAGAACAACTTCCATGCTTGGAGGTTCAAAATGATGAATTTCCTTACGGGAAAACGCTATTGAAAGTACATTGAAGGAGAGAATGCATCCACAAGCGCAGATGATTCTGAGAAGTTGTTCATGGTCCAACATCACATGATGAATACAACATCTGCTGATGTTTTGAAATCGAATAGTAATGTCTAATATGTTGATTCCGGTGCTTCAAATCACATGACGAGTCATGCCGAATGGTTTAGTAGTTTGTAGAAATTGTCAATTCCTCAATATGTTGAAATAGGTGATGACATATCACACCACATCAAGCATACAAGAAACATAGCATTGTCTATGGAGGATGCAAAGGTAAAACATCTTGCTGATGTGTTGAATGTTCCGAATATAACAAAGAATCTAGTTTTTGTTGGACGAATCGTTGATGAAGGATTAGAAGTTAGGCTCAATGCTAATGGTTTATATGTAGGAGAGTACAAAGAGGGTGGATGATTGATTGCCAAAGGAAACAAAGTGGGTAGGATGTTCACCTTAAATGTGAAAATACGTGAAATGAATGCAACTATGTTTGCAAAAGGTGCAGGAGTTATTGCAGATATAGAGATGTGGCACAAAGGAATTGGACATGCAAACTTGCAAAGGCTAAGATTGATGCAGTCAAAGGAGATTGTCCATGGACCACCAAATTTCAAGGTTTGAGAGATTGAAAAGGTATGTGTAGCATGTCATTTTGGTAAACAATCAAGATCATCGCTTCGACATGACAAGCATGTTAGTGAGAATGTGCTAGAAATAGTGTTGGAGCAAGTCTATGACAAGCATAAGTATTGGCTTGAGTCCCACAAAGTCATAGAAGAAGCTTTAAAAATGAAGACTATGTAAACTTCACTTGTGAACTACCTCTTGTAACTTTTGAAGAGTTTACTTAATGTAAAAGTGAAAGAATCTTAAGTGGTTGAGTCCACTTGATCAAAAAGGGAAAGAGGAGCCACGAATTTGTGATTTGTGGTAGAGAGAATCAAATCAATCACTAATTGATTAGAGAGTGATTGAGGGAAGTTAGCCTCCCAAACTCAACTATAAATAGATGGCAGTTTTAGTCCTGGTTAGAGAGACCTATGTGAAGACCTCCAAGAGCTGAGCTTTATGCCATATCAAGGTGTGATTCCAAGGCACACATATGTATCCGTAAGTCCATTGTATTGTACAAGCAATATACTTTCATTTTCATGATCATTTGAGTTCATATTTCCATGTTCTTGTGAAGTGTACTACTCACTGCCATATCTCTCAGTTTTCTCAGTCAGATTGCAGAGATGGTTTCTCTGAGCTTGGTGCATCATTTTTAGTGATTTAACTTGGTAAAGTTAGCTCTATAAGTCTACTATATACGCATAAATTTTCATTTCATTTGAGTATTTTAATCTTCAGTTATGTTCAGTTGAAGTCAACCCTGTCTGTTGATTTTCACTTCTCTGTAAGGTACCCGATTTTTTTACTCATCTTGTCAGAGCTATTTCTCAGTGTGTACTTATCCACATTCAATGATTTAAAACTTGTTGGATGCATGTTATTGTTTAGTATATGCATACAAAATGTCATAATCATTTCATTCTTAAATCTAGAGTTATGTGCATTTTTCTGCTCACTGGTCTCAAACTGTAGTAGCCCGTGAAAATCAGGATGATGTCATCAGTTGCTAAACATCATTCTCAGTGTGTGGTTCATTATTTTTTATGAGATTACTCTTTAAAGTTATCTCTTTAAGTTAACTAGACTTCTCCAAGAGGAATTAATCTAATTGTTGCTGTGCTCAGAGAATTATGCAAAACACTAGACAAGTGTATGAACCAAAATAGCAAGTTTCTCACCTCTGAGCTAACTCCAACTTATCTATTTTGATCTATCTTTTTGAGAGTGATCTTCCAAGGTACATAGGGTGTCTAATACATCCATTGGCAAGCTAAAAGAGCCCACCACATACTCCTGGAGTTCATTTGGTTGGTGTAGATCAAGGATTTTGCAACACCTCTTCATCTTCAAGCACATACCTATCCATGTCTTCACAGTGGTATCAAAGCAAGGTTGGACAACATGGCAGATGGATTTCCTTCATCAATTGAAAAATTGGACAGAGGTAACTACTCAGCTTGGTCATTAAGAATGGAAGCTTATCTCTAGGGTAGAAGTTTATATGGTTATGTGGCTGGAGATGAAGTTATGCCAAGTTTGAGGAACAAAAGTCAACCAACACAAGAAGAGCAAGAAAGATTGAGCACATGGTGCTCCAAGGATGCACTTGCAAGGTCTTATCTCCTCAACTCTATCTCAAATTTTTTGTTGCCTCACATTAGAAGTTGTAAGACCTCAGGAAGTGTGGGATGCACTTGAAGCCTTCTTCTCTTCAAGTAACAAAGCTAGGAAGCATCAACTATGGCTGGATTTCACAACTCTCAAGAAGGCTCCCAAACAAAATGTGATTGATTTTGTCACAAAGCTCAAGGACATAGCGGATGAGTTGGGAAGCATTGGAGAGGTAATAGATGAAGTGAAAATTGTAAGGCAGGTCATCAATGGCTTGAAGGCAGATGGTTTGACACCTCATTAGTAACTAAACATTCTATCTACATAGCACAGGACATAAACCAAGAGGAGCCATCATCATTTGAAGAGGCCAAAGCAAAATCAGAATGGAAGCATGCAATGAAGGAAGAGATTGAAGCACTTGAGGAAAACAAAACTTGGGATTTGGTGCCCAAGACTTCATCCATGAAGGTAATAGGCTCAAGATGGGTCTATAAACTCAAGAAGAATTCTGATGGTTCCATTAACAGGTATAAGGCAAGGCTTGTAGCAAAAGGCTTTGCACAAACTCAGGGAATTGATTATGAGGAGACCTTCTCTCCTATGGCAAAGATGCCTACTATTAGGGTTTTGCTTAGTATTGCCTCTTCGAAGAATTGGAAGATACTTCAACTAGATGTAAAGAATGCATTCTTGAATGGTTGGATAACAGAAGAGGTATATATGGCACAACCACCTGGTTTTGAGAATCAAGTTTATCCTGATTATGTGTGTAAACTTAACAAAGCATTGTATGGTCTCAAGCAAGCCCCAAGAGCTTGGAATTTCAGGCTTGTTTCATTCTTGCAGGAAAAAGGCTTTCAACCAAGCAAGGTAGATCCTTCACTCTTTATCAAAAAGAGTAATTATGAGATCATCTACCTATGTGTATATGTAGATGATATTATATTGACAGGAAATGATGCAGATGGTATGAAGAAGATCAAAGATCAGATGAGAGAAGAGTTCAAGATAAGTGATTTGGGTTCACTTACCTACTTCCTAGGTTTGGAAGTTGTCCACAAAGATCATGGTTTGTTTCTCACTCAAAGAAAGTACATTAAGGACATGTTGGTAAAATTCAAGATGCAAGATTGTAAGATTGCAGGTACTCCAATGGAGGTCAATCACAAATTGAGCTCACATGAAGGTGAACTCATAGAGGACATCACATCATATCAAAGTCTAGTGGGTAGTCTCAACTATGCCACATTGACAAGAGTAGATATATGTTACAGTGTGAGTGTGCTAAGTCAATTTATGCACACACCAAGGAAACCACACATGGATGCTGCCAAAAGGATTCTCAAGTATCTCAAAGGAACCATAAATGAAGGACTTTATTATCCTTATGTATCTGATTTAGGTTTGAGGCTATTTTCTGATGCAGATTGGGTTGGCTCCAAGGAAGATAGAAGGAGCACTTCAGGTTATCTTACCTTTGCAGGTTCAAAGCTTATTTCATGGTCATCCAAGAAGCAACCCACAGTTGCTCTCTCTTCTACTAAAGCTGAATATAGAGGTCTTGCCATAGCTACACAAGAAGCTATGTGGATGAAGACATTATTCAAAGATCTTGGATTGGAGTTTGGAACTCCAACTATTTTTTGTGACAATATGAGTTCTATTCATTTTGCTGCTAATCCTATTTTTCATGCAAGGACTAAACATATTGAAGTTCACTATCAATATGTACGAGAGAAGGTTCTAAGCAAAGAGATTCAAATATCATATGTGTCCACTCATGAACAATGTGCAGATATTCTAACCAAAGCATTGGATGGTACAAAGCTTTGCAAATTCAAAGCTAATGATTGGTTTGCAGGTAATCTTGGAAGATTGAAGACCTCAAACATACTTGGCTTGAGGGGGAGCTGTTGGAGCAAGTCTATGACAAGCCTAAGTATTGGCTTGAGTCCCACAAAGTCATAGAAGAAGCTTTAAAATGAAGACTATGTAAAGTTCACTTGTGAACTACCTCTTGTAACTTTTGAAGATTTTACTTAATGTAAAAGTGAAAGAATCTTAAGTGGTTGAGTCCACTTGATCAAAAAGGGAAAGAGGAGCCATGAATTCATGATTTGTGGTAGATAGAGAATCAAATCAATCACTAATTGATTGGAGAGTGATTGAGGGAAGTTAGCCTCCCAAACTCAACTATAAATAGATCGCAGTTTTAGTCGTGGTTAGAGAGACCTATGTGAAGACCTCCAAGAGCCGAGCTTTATGCCATATCAAGGTGTGATTCTAAGGCACACATATGTATCAGTAAGTCCATTGTATTTTACAAGCAATATACTTTCATTTTCATGATCATTTGAGTTCATATTTCCATGTTCTTGTGAAGTGTACTACTCACTGCCATATCTCTCAGTTTTCTCAGTCAGATTGCAGAGATGGTTTCTTTGAGCTTGGTGCATCATTTTCAGTGACTTAACTTGGTAAAGTTAGCTCTATAGGTCTACTATATACGCATAAATTTTCATTTCATTTGAGTATTGAAATCTTCAGTTATGTTCAGTTGAAGTCAACCCTGTCTGTTCATTTTCACTTCTCTGTGAGGTACCCAACTTTTTTACTCATATTGTCAGAGCTATTTCTCCATGTGTACTTATCCAAATTCAATGATTTAAAGCTTGTTGGATTCAGCTTACTGTCTAGTATAAGCATACAAATTTTTCATAATCATTTAATACTTAAATCTGGAGTTATGTTCATTTTTCTGTGCACTGGTCTCAAACTATAGCAACCGGTGAAAGTCGGGATGATGTTATCAGCTCCTAAACATCATTCTCAGTGTGTGGTTCATTATTTTTTATGAGATTACTCTTGAAAGTTATCTCTTTAAGTTAACTAGACTTCCCGAAGAGGAATTAATCTAATTGCTGCTGTGCTCAAAGAATTATGCAAAACACTGGATAGGTGTATGAACCAAAATAGCAAGTTTTCCACCTCTGAGCTAACTCCAACTTATCTGTTTTGATCTATCTTTTTGAGCGTGATCTTCCAAGGTACATAGGGTGTCTAATACATCCATTGGCAAGTTAAAAGGGCCCACCACATACTCCTGTAGTTCATTTGGTTGGTGTAGATCAAGGATTTTGCAACACCTCTTCATCTTCAAGCACATACCTATCCATCTCTTCACAAATAGCACATACAAATGTTTGGGGTCCTACAAAGACCACATCTATGGGAAGTTGTAGGTATTATGGTACTTTCATTGATGACCATACATGAAAAGTGTAGGTATATTTAATGAAAGAGAAGAGTGAGGTGTTCACTCACTTCCAAAATTTTAAAGCTATGGTTGAAAAGTAGACAAGGAAGTATATTCAGACATTAAGATTTGATGGAAGAGGTGAATACATGTCAAATGAGTTTAAAAACTTTCTAAAAAGTCATGGAATTGGACATCAGTTTTCATGCAGGTACATACCACAATAGAATGACATTGCTGAATGCAAATATAGACATATTACAGAAATAGCAAGAGCCTTGATGGCTGAGAAGAATATGCCTCATTGTTATTGGGCAGAAGTTGTGCATAGGGCTATATACATCATGAACAGAACTCCAACTACTGTTGTACATCAGGTTACACCTGAAGAGAAGTTCACAGGTAAAAAGCCAAACTTATCACATATGAAATTTTTTGGTTGTATTGCATATGTACATGTTCGAGATGATTTGAGGACAAATCTTGATCCAAAAGTAGAAAAATTGTCTTCATTGGATACTTTGTTTAGCAAAAGGGATATAAATTTTATAACCCAATCACATGATAGGTAAAGGTGAGCAAAGATGTTGTGTTTGATGAAATGTCAAGCTTCTATGCAGATGCCAAAGATGAACTCAATATTGAATCAAATGACAAAGAAAATGTTGAAACATCAAGTGTACAATCTCAAGTTTTGAGTGGAACTGTTGCATCACCAAGAAATAGTTCCAACTCAAATCCATGGAGTGGAAGATTGCGTGGAAATTTCAGTCCAACAAATTCATCAACTACATCAAAGAAAGGTAAAGAAAAGATTTATGTTGGTAGCAAAACATCTACAGGTTTCGAAGAGATTGATGGAGATTCAAGTGATTCAAAAAAGACCCTTGATGAGGAGCTTGGATTGCCCTCTGTGAAGACTCTAGGACTAAGAAAAGAACTTCTAGATGATACAAAAAGAAGTGACCCAAGACCAAGAAGATCTGGGAGGATGCAAGATTGGGTGCAATGATTGACATATGACAGCTATATGGCTCATCATTGTGCCTACATGACCAAGGTAATACAAAATGTTGAACATTCTTGTTTTGAAGATGCAATTGGAAATGAAGATTAGGAAAAATCTATGGATGAGGAGATGGCTGCACTTTATGGAAATGATACATGGAAGCTGGTCCCATTTCCACAAGGAAAGAAACCCATAGGTTGCAAGTGTGTTTACAAGGTAAAGCACAATGTTGATGGTAGCATAAGCAGGTACAAAGCACAATTGGTAGCAAAAGGATATGCACAAACATATGGTATTGATTATGAGGAAATGTTTAGCCCTATAGCTAAAATGTCGACTATCAAAACAATTGTTGCATTAGCTACAGCAAAAGGGTGAACTTTACATCACATGGATGTGAAGAATGTCTTTCTACATGGTGAGATAGAGGAACCAGTATACATGGACCAACCACAAAGATAAGAAGATTCAAAGCATCCACAATATGTTTGCAGGTTGCAAAAGGCTTTGTATGGGCTTAAGCAAGCTCCTCATGCATGGCATGCAAGGATTGTTGATTACTTGACCACCATTGGATTTTCTACGTGCAATGCAAATCATTCACTATATGCAAGGAAGGGTGATGATGGCATCATGATTGTGGCTATTTACGTTGATGGCTTGATTGTAGGTGGTGATAATGAAGAAAGCATTAAAGAGGTAAAACAACTTCTTATACAAGAATTTCACATGAAAGATCTTGGTGTGTTGTGTTATTTCTTAGGCATTGCATTTATACATATAGAAATAAGTATATGGATTTCCCAACGGCAATATTCCTTGAATATTCTAGAAAAGCCTCGTATGGCTGACTGTAAGCCAATTTGTATGTCATTTGATGAGAATTTGAAGTTAGATACTACATCAAGTGAAGCATTGGAAAATGCTACTATATGCAATAAAATTGTGGGAAGTTTGATATATCTCACTATTATGAGGCTTGATCTTAGCTACACTATTGGACTTGAAAGTCAATTTATGCACATTCCTAGGAAGCCACATTTAGATGCTCTGAGGTGCACTCTACATTATGTGAGTGCTACTTTTGGATTAGTGGCTTTCTTTTCTCACTTGGAGTGCAGCAATTACATCGAGCAGCAAGAAGCAACCCACTGTTGTTTTGTTAATTACATAGGATAAGTGTAGAGGTGCTGCAATGGTAGCATGTGAAGCATCATGGCTACAGATGCTACTTGCACATTTAGGTGTGGAAGCGCAAAAGCCTATCACCATCTATTGTGATAATCTTAGGAGTATACAATTAGGACGGAACCCTATTTTTCATGCTCGAAGAAAGCAAGAATTAGAAAAATT
>CM035440.1:105268700-105278700 GCA_020310875.1 Ceratopteris richardii | reverse complement strand
TACTACTACTACTACTACTACTACTACTACTACTACTACTACTACTAGTTTTATTATTACTACTACTACTAGTCCTACTATGACTAATACTACTACTATTACTACCTAGGTTGCATTTATTCGATAGAATAATAAAAAAATACCAAATAAATTCAAAAAATTCAAGATTTTCTGAATATCCTCTAATAAAAATTCGTATGTTTGTTTTTTTGATCGATAATCTTTCGATCGAAAAAAATTCAATTGAAAAAGTTTTCGATAAAAAAGAATTTAGATTGAAAATTTTTTAGATTTAAAAACTCTTAGATCTAAAAGATTTAGATCAACCACCTTTTAAATATGTTTCATCAATAAGGGCTACATAAACACCTATTTTTCTTACTATGTGCTTGTGAAGGTCCACAAGGAATAATACAAGATACTTTTTGTCAATAGTAAAACGTGATATCATATTATAATCCACTTCATTTATTAAACAATATGACCAATTTCTTGATCACTGTCCCAAAAAACTCACATCATCTAAAAGTGTGAAATGTGAATACCATGGATCTCTTTGGCACGATTTCCATCTTTAATCTATATTCTTATATACAACATAAATAGCTCACACATGTAGTCTTCCATTAGTTTATCTATTCTCTTGAAACCACATATGAGTTTTGCAAGTTCCTTATATCCAAACATGTGCTTCACTCTTGCATTAGGTGGGAAGTTTCTCAAACCTCCCTATATTTTTTTATCTTCCAATAGATATGTTATATTTATTGGATCCATATTCTACATAGAATTTTCATTAACCAAATTATTTTGAAATAAGACATGGTCATTTATGCATGCATGTCCATAGTCATCATCAAGGAAAACTATACCCAAAGCTATTCTTTCTTATTTTGTTTATGTCCACATGTTATTTCCCCTAGTAAAATCTTTTGTAGCATCTATATATGCACCTTTCAACTTAAGAAACAATGTATTCACCTATCTCTCTCTCTCTCTCTCTATCTATCTATCTAAACCCTTAACCCTAAATCCTAAAACTATGAAACCCTAAAACCTAAACCCTTAATCCTAAACCCTAAATTATAATATCTAAACCCTAAACCTTAATCCCTCACCCCTAAATCCTAAACTCTAAATCCTAAACTCTAAATCCTAAGCCCTAAATCCTCAACCCTAAACCTTAAACACTAAACACTAAACTCCACACCCCAAACCCTAAACCCTAACTCCTAAACCTTAAACCCTAAACCCTATCCCCCAAAGTCCAAACCCTAGACCCCAAATCCCAATCCCTTAACCACAAACCCTAAACCCTAAAGCCTAAAATCCAAACCCTAAATCCTAAACGCCAAATCTTAAACCCCAAAACCTAAATCGTAAAATCTAAACCCTAAGTCCTAAACCCAAAACCCTAAACCCCACACCCTAAAACCTAAAGCCTATAGCCCAGACCCTAAACCCTAAATCCTAAACCCTAAACCCCCAACCCTAATCCCTAAACACTTATCCCTAAAGCCTAAACCCTCTACCTTGAAACTTGATATTTTAGAAAGTCTAGAAAGACAATGACATCAATGCTAAATCTTGCCACAAGGGTTCAACAAGGCCATGAGGAAATTAGTATAACATGCCCATAGTATTTTTCAAGATTAATGTTATGCGTTTCATGAGAATATCATGAAGATGGTTGTGTAGATCCACAAGTGATAATACAAGATGCTTTCTTTATAGCCAAACATGATATCATATTATAATCCACTTCCTTTATTAAATAATATGACAAATTTGTTGATCACAATCTTAAAAGACTCACATTATCTAGAAGTGTGAAACATAAATGAGATGGATCTCTTTGCAATGAATTCCATTTTTAGTCCATATTCTTATATACAACACATGTAGCTCACACATCTAGTCCTCCATTACTTTATCTATTCTCTTGAGACCACATCAAAGTTTTGCAAGTTCCCTATATCCAAGCATGTATCCTAATTCCTAAACCTTAAACACCAAAACCTTAAAGACCAAACCCTGAACCCTAAACAACAATCCCTAAACCCTAACCCCAATACCCTAAAACAAAAACCTTGATCCCTAAACCCTAATTCTTAGACTCTAAACCTTAAACCCTAAATTCTAAACCCTAAAACCCAAATCCCTAAACCCTAAACATTAAAACCCTAAACCCTAAAACCCAAATCCCTAAACCCTAAACCCTAAACCCTAAACAATAAACCCTAAACACAAAACCCTAAACCCTAAACACTAGAACCTAAATCACAAAACCAAAACCCTAAGCCCTAAACCATAAACCCTAAACAATAAACCCTAACCCTAAATCTTAAACCCTAAACCCTAGACCCTAAACCCTTAACCCTAAACCCTCAACCCTAAACTCAAAACCCTAAACCCTAAACCCTAAACCCTAAGATCCTAAACCCTAAACCCCAAACCCAAAACCCTAAACACTAAACCCTAAACCCTAGACCCTAGAGCCTAAAACCTAAACCATAAACCCTAAACACTAAACCCTAAACCCTAAACCTTAGAACCTTAATCACAAATAAGCCCTAAACCCTAAACCCTCAACCCTAAACCCAAAGCCCAAACCCTAAAACCTAAGCCCTAAACCTTAAACCCTAAACCCTAAACCCTAAACCCTAAACCCTAAACCCTAAACCCTTATCCCTAAAAACTAACATAAAACCTTAAACCATAACCCTAAACCATAAAAATCTAAATCCTAAACCCTAAATTGTAAGCCCTAAACTCTAAACCCTAAACACTAAACCCTAAATGCTAAATCCCAAACCCTAAACCATAAGCCTTAAACTCTAAACCCTAAACCCTAAACCCTAGATCCTAAACCCCAAAGCCTAAAGCCTAAATGCTAAACCCTTGACCCTCAACCCCAAATCGCAAATCCTAAACCCTAAACTTTAATCCCTAAGCCCTAACCCCTTTACCCTAAAACAAAAATCCTAAACCCCCAGTTCTAACCCCTTAACCCTAAATCCTAAACCCTAAACCCTAAATCCTAAATGCTAAACCCTAAACCCTAGAACCCAAACCCTAAACCAAAAATCAAAAACCCTAAACTCTAAAACCCTAAACCATAAATCCTAGATGCTAGATTCTAAACCCTAAACACTAAACGCTAAACCCTAAACCCTACAACCTAAATCATAAACCCCAAATCCTAACCCTAAGCCTTAAGAGCTAAAGTTATTTGTGGATTTTAAAAATTAATATGTGCAATGATATTACATGGATTTTAGTTCAAACATTATGATATGGATGATGTCGAATGATTTTTAATTTAGACGTTAATATGTGTACTCATATTATGTGGATTTTGATTCAAATCTTATGATGCGGAATGTTGTGATGATATTGTATGATGAGTTATCAAGTGTTATCATATTATTTGATATATTATAGTTTTAGAAATAAAAAATTAACAAGTCAAATATGAATAATCAATTTGATCATCTTAAATCTCAATGAATTTTAGATCAATAAAATACAATGTAAAATCTTTTCTATCTAAAATATTTTCAATCAAAAATATTTTCATTCTAAAAGATTTTCAATCTAAAATATTTTTGATCTAAAATGTTTTCAACATAAAACCTTTTCAATCTAAAATCTCTTATATCTAAAACCTTCTCAATCAAGAACCTTTTCAATCTAAAACCTTTTCGATCCAAAACCTTTTCAATCGAAAACCTTTTCGATCGAAAATCTTTTCGATCGAAAATCTTTTCGATCGAAAACCTTTTTGATAAAAGTGTTTTTGATTGAAAGCGCCTTCGACCGAAAAGCTCCAAATTTTTGTGCAAAAACTATTTGGACTTGTGTGAATAAGCTAACATGGCACCGAATGATTTGGTTCAATAATAAGGGGTCATCAAAATATTATGTAATTATTCCCGAATAATCAAATTATCAAATAATGAATAATTCAACCTAGACTACTACTACTACTACTACTACTACTACTACTACTACTACTACTACTACTACCACTACCACTACCACTACCACTACCACTACCACTACCACTACCACTACCACTACCACTACCACTACCACTACCACTACTACTAGTACTAGAACTAGTACTATTACTATAACTACTACTGCTACTTGTTGGGAGAAATGGTTGGATGCACTCAGAAGATTGAGTAGATGCTGCTAATCCTGCTTTGCACTAGCCCTCTTTGACTCCAGATATACTTAGTAGACTCCTTGAGCTTCCAAATGATACTAAAATATGCTATATGTACTTTGGAAAAAGTTTGAGTAATGACTTGATCAAGACAGATAAGTTTGTAAATCACAAAGCTCAAAAACTTTCTATTTTTGTCATGATACCTGCTCAGTCTTTCACTCAGTATGACCAGTACAGTTACAATTGGCAAAATTCCTTCTAGAGATATTCTATTAGCTTAGTAAGCTACCATTTTCAAGTGAAATGAGATAAAATGATAGACTATCCTCAGAGAAATCACTTTAGCAAAGTTGGGGACACTCCCGACTTTTTAGGAGCTCTGCAGAAAAATACCAGAGAGCAGTTCGATGGCGATTTCTCGAAAATGGCTGAACCAAACTTCTTCAAACTTTGTAGTCTTGTAGAATACTTTGTGCTAGTTCCAACAAGCCTTGAATCACGTGATTTGGTTCAGTAGATCCTGAGATATGCCTTGTTGAAGTTGACAGACTTGGAGATGATGACTCAGAGAAAACCAGAGATAGTGAATGTAAATCTTTCTATTAGTTCACATAAATGTACAATCGCATTGGCTTGATAGATGTAGCCTAATGAGTTGGAGATGTGTAGGCTATAGTGTAGCACTCACACACTCAATGATCACAGATGTTAGCCTCGGGAATGGTGCTAGCTAACCGCGACTTTTTACTTACACTTTTTATAGGAGTTGAGTTGAATTTGAGTTTGAATTAAAATTCAAATCTCCTATGATCACTCCACTAAATGTAGGGAGATATTCTCTCCATTAATCAACTACCTTTTTCCACGAATCTATCAAGTAGGTGTGATTACATGAGATGCCGAGTCATATAGACTTTTACAATGGGTAAAGAAGTAAGAACTTATAAGCATATGGTCCTTTCTTCTAGTAAATTAAACTTCCAAGGTTTCAACAGCAAATTTCCAAGGTTCCAAGCCAAGTGTGAAGGCTTGAATTGCACCAACAGCTCCCCCTCAAGCCAAACACTTTGGCTTAACTCTTCATCTTCAATCTTCAATCACATCCTGCAATCCAATCATGGATTTGAATCTGCATAGCTTGTTTCCATCCAGAGCTTTTGTAAGTAAATCTGCACATTGCATATTAGTGGACACATAAGTCAATTGAATGTCTTTGCTTAGGAATTTTTCTCTCACATAGTGGTAATGAACCTCTATGTGTTTTGTCCTAGCATGATATATTGGATTAGCTGCAAGGTGAAGAGAGCTTGTGTTATCTCTAAAGATAATAGGTGGCCTTGTATATAGGCCTAACTCTGTATACAAAAGCTTTAACCAGATAGCTTCTTGAGTGGCATTGGCTAGCCCTCTATATTCTCCTTCAATGGATGATAAAGCTACTGTAGGTTGTTTCTTGGCTGACCAAGAAATAGGTTTATCACCTGCAAAACATATGTATCCTGATGTGCTTCTCCTATCATCCTTGCATCCTGCCCAATCAGCATCTGAATATACTTTAATGTCAATATCTGATGTGTAAGGAAAGTACAAACCATGGTTTAGAGTTCCCTTTAGATACTTCAAGATCTTCTTTGCTGCCTCTAGGTGAGGTACTCTTGGTTTGTGCATGAATTGACTTAGCACACTAACTCCATATGCTATGTCAATTCTGGTCAAGGTAGCATAATTCAAGCTACCTACCATACTTTGATATCGTGTAATGTCTTGGACTTCATCTCCTTCATGAGCACTAAGCTTTAGGTTGACCTCCATAGGAGTCCTTGAGACTTTAGCATCCTGCAAATTAAACTTCTTGACCATATCCTGTACATACTTCTTTTGAGTAATATATATACCTGAATTAGTGTAGATTAACTCAAGACCTAAGAAGTATTTCAATAATCCAAGATCATTGATCTTGAACTCCTTCATCATCTGTCCTTTGATGTTTCTAATCCCATTGACATCATTGCGTGTAATGATGATGTCATCAACATAAACACACAAGTAGATTACCTCTGTACTATTCCTCTTTATGAATAGAGAAGTGTCTGCTTTACTCATCACAAATCCTTGGTCTTGGAGATATTTTGTCAACCTGTAATTCCATGCTCTAGGTGCCTGCTTCAATCCATATAGAGCCTTCTTCAATTTACAAACATAGTTTACCTTCTTGGGATCTTCATAGCCAGGTGGTTGTGACATGTAGACTTCTTCAGATATCCATCCATTCAAGAAAGCATTCTTGACATCTAATTGGTACATGTTCCAATTCTTGGATGCAGCTACACTCACTAAAATTCTGATTGTTGGCATCTTGGCCACAGGAGAAAATGTCTCCTCATAATCAATGCCTTGGGTTTGTGCAAATCCCTTGGCTACCAACCTAGCTTTATACCTGTTGATTGTACCATCAGAATTCCTCTTGAGTTTGTAGATCCATCTGGATCCTATCACCTTCATAGAGTCCTTCTTGGGTACCAAGTCCCATGTGTCACTCTCCTTGAGAGCCTCTATTTCTTCATCCATAGCTTCTTTCCATTCTGGTTTGGTGATTGCTTCCTCATATGAACCTGGTTCTTCATTCAATAGATCCTTTGCAAGATATACAGAATGCTTACTTATAAGAGAAGTGTCATACCCATATCTGATAGGCTTCTTACTTTCTCTCTGAGATCTCCTCATTGCTTGAGTTGAGGATTCTGGTATATCCTCTAGCTTTTTCATCTTCATCTTTCCTTTGGACTTCCATGCCTTGAATTCCTCAAGGTTAATTGTGTCATCATCATCTGAGCTTGAGTCTTCTTTCTGGATTGGTTCCTCCTTGGTGAGCTTTGGGAAATCTTCTTCCATATCATAGGGTAGACTAACTTTCCTGCATTCATTCTCATACCATGAGTCATTCTCATCAAAGATGACATCTCTGCTTACCTTGAAGCCTTTGTTTGTTGGATTGTAGAATCTGTACCCTTTTTGGTTCAAATCATAACCAATGAAGATACATTTTTCAGCTTTAGGGTCTAGCTTTCCCCTTACCTGTGAGGGAATATGCACATATGCTACACAACCAAAAATTTTGCAATGATCCAATGATGGTCTCTTACCATGCCAAGCTTCATAAGGTGTCATGCCATCAAGAGACTTTGATGGCAACCTGTTAATAAGATAGGTGGCAGTAGATACACTCTCTGCCCAAAGATAATTTGGCAACTTCTTTTCATTAAGCATAGACCTAGCTATTTCTACAATGAGTCTATTCCTTCTTTCAGCTACCCCATTTTGTTCAGGTGAGTACCTTGTAGTTATCTCCCTTTTGATACCTCTTTCCTGCAAGAAATCTTCAAACTCATTGAAGAAGTACTCTCCTCCTCCATCTGACCTTAGCCTCTTCAAGTTTCTACCTGTTTGATTTTCAACTAGTGCAAGATATCTTTTCAAACAATTAAATACTTCATCCTTATGCTTCATAAAGTATAACACAGTCCATCTGCTATAATCATCAATGAAGGACACATAGTACCTTGAACCTGAAATGGAGGGATCCTTGCTAGGTCCCCAAACATCTCTGTGTACCAAGTCTAGGTAGTCTTCATGCATGAAACCTTTCCTTGAGTAGGGCAACCTGTGAGACTTACCAAACTGACAAGCACCACACTTGTAAATCATGTGTTGCTTGGACACATTAGGTATCCCAAGCACACATTGATCCCTGCTCATTTGCTTTAGAGTCCTTTCACCTATGTGACCTAACCTCTTGTGCCATATTTCTAATTCTAAAAGTGTTTGATCCTTGTAATTGTATAAAGCAATATTTTTGGTGTCTTCAAGCTCAAAAGTAAACAATCTACCTGATTTTTCTCCCTTGGCTATCCTTCTGAATCCATGTCTTGGGTCCTCCACATATGCTCCATGTTGAGTGAACCTGACCTACAAACCTTTCTCCACAATCTGACCAACACTCATTAGGTTCTTGGTAATGGTTGGTACATAAAGTACCCTGCTGAATAGGCTCTGGTTCCCATCACAAGTTTTCACATTTCCAATCTTTACAACAGAATGTTTAGTATCATCACCTGTCTGTACCTGATGTTTGCCCTTGGGTTCTTCCAAATCAGAGAGTAGTGCCACATTACCAGCTACATGGTTAGAACACCCTGAATCAATATAAAATAAATGATCATCATTTGTACCTGCCTTGGAGGTCATATTCATGATCGATAGGGAGTCATCTTGCTCCTCTGTGTAGTTGTTGTAATCTCTTCTATTTCTGAATCCACCTTGGTAGTTACTATTGTGGTTGTGGTTGTAATTGTTGTTGTATTGATTGTTGTATCCATTGTAGCCTTGTTGTTGGTTGAATCTGCCTCTACCTTGAGAGTATCCACCTCTTTGATAGCCTCTTCCTCTCTGATTCTTATAATTTCTGTAGCACTCATCTGTGGTATGGTTAGACAATCCACAAATGTTGCATGGTGATGAGTTGTAGGGTCTCCCCCTACCTTGCTTACCTCCTCTGCCCCTGCCTCTTGAAGATCTACCTCTCCCTGCATAATTAGCTTGAGAGGTAGAGCCTTCTTCCTCTTGCTTCTTCCCTTTACCTTTATCCTTAACTTTTTTATCAGTATATAGAGCAGAGGGGTTATTACCTTTTGATTGATCTCCAGCCAAACTTTGCTTCATGTGTGAATAGTTGGCCCATGAGAGTTGTGAGATCTGGGGTATGCATGTCCATGTAGAGATCCATTGCAGTGGTGAAGCTTTCCCACTTATCATCTGCCTTTAGTCCATTTGTTACTTGCCTTACTATTTGTTCCTCTTCAATCTCTTCTCCAATGCTTGCTAGTTGGTCTGCCACATCCTTGATCTTGGTCACAAACTCTGAGACTGATTGCTTTGGTTGCTTCCTAAGGGTTGTGAATTCAATCCACAATTGATTCTTTCTGGCTCTTGTGTTAGAAGAAAAGTATGATGACAAGGTTTCCCAAGTCTCTTGGGAAGTCTTACAATTCCTTATGTGAGGTAAAAGGAAATCAGATATAGAGTTAAGAAGATAAGACCTTGCCAAAGCATCTTTTGCACACCAGGTGTTGAGCCTCTCTTGTTCATCCTTGGTGGGTAGTCCTCTAGCTTTGAATGAGGGCAATTCCTCATCTCCTGAGCTGAATCCAAATAAGCTTCTTCCTTGTAGATAGGTCTTCATCCTTAGAGACCAAGAGGCTTGTCCAATTTGTCAGCGAATGAAGGAAAACCATCTCCCATGTTTACCTTATTTGCTCTGATACCACTGTTGGGAGAAATGGTTAGATGCACTCAAAAGATTGAGTAGATGCTGCTAATCCTGCTTTGCACCAGCCCTCTTTGACTCCAGATATACTTAGTAGACTCCTTGAGCTTCCAAATGATACTAAAATATGCTATATGTACTTTGGAAAAAGTTTGAGTAATGACTTGATCAAGACAGATAAGTTTGTAAATCACAAAGCTCAAAAACTTTCTATTTTTGTCATGATACCTGCTCAGTCTTTCACTCAGTATGACCAGTACAGTTACAATTGGCAAAATTACTTCTAGAGATATTCTATTAGCTTAGTAAGCTACCATTTTCAAGTGAAATGAGATAAAATGATAGACTATACTCAGAGAAATCACTTTAGCAAAGTTGGGGACACTCCCGACTTTTTAGGAGCTCTACAGAAAAATAACAGAGAGCAGTTCGATGGCTGTTTCTCGAAAATGGCTGAACCAAACTTCTTCAAACTTTCTATTCTTGTAGAATACTTTGTG
>CM035440.1:105253700-105256200 GCA_020310875.1 Ceratopteris richardii | reverse complement strand
CTCAAACTACTCTAGACTCATATTGATAAGAGTCGAGCTCATATATGACTGATGCAAGAACTGATGAAGTTCTTGCAAATCTCCCACTCGGTCTATACCTATGTCAATCGTCGAACAACAGAAATATAGGCACAAAAAGACAAAATAACCTAGACAAGCATTGTAATAGTGTGTTCAGAGGGTGAAACGAGCTTAGATTACGATTTCGGCACTACAAAGCAAAGGTGTTTTGATCTCCTAATGAGCTTGAGTATGCTCACCAAATTTCATGTGATTCTCAGACTGTGATTGGAGGGTTGATGACGATGCCCTAGATGAAGGAGTGACTTGCTCTAATACCAATTGTTTGAGTTTGAGGTTTGCAAAAGCACCGAAACAGCACAAGGAAGAAGAAGAAGCTTGTAACACAACACACAATACTGAATGTATTACGAGTAGAATGTACAAAGATAAGTAACTCCTTAGCGCAATAGGCATAGATACAAGCCGATGGGAAAAAATCCTCATAAAGAGGGACAAAAGTGTCTTGATGATCCTAGTGTGTTCACACACATCACTACCTAAGCATATCAATAGATAAGTGAAGAGGTATACATGTGACAACCATCACGTTTTGGAAACCCTAATCATACATCTTTTGTTTGCAGACTTAAGAAAGCATTGTATGGATTCAAAAAATCTCCTACACCTTGGAATTACAGGTTGGTTACATACTTTCAAGACCAAGGGTTCACACCTAGTGACTCAGATACTTCTCTATTCGTCAAACGGGATCACAATGAGGTTATCTATCTATGTGTATATGTAGATGATATTATTGTAACATGTGATGATTTGAATGGCATTCAAATGATCAACAGACACATGCAAGAGGAGTTCAAAATCAGTGACTTAAGTGAGCTGACATATTTTCTAAGTATGCAAGTGATTTATATAGATCAAGACATGTATCTAACTCAAGGAAGATACATTCAAGATCTAGTTCTCAAGATCAGAATGGAGAACACAAAGCTTGTAGGTACACCTTTGGAGCTTAGTGTTTATGAAGGTGAGAAAAGTTAAGAAAATAAAGAGTATCAAAGCTTCGTAGGTAACTTGATATATGCTACTCACACAAGGGTAGATATCTCATTTAGTGTAGGGGTGCTAAGCTAATTCATGCACTCACCAAGAAGACCACACATGGATGTAGCTAAGAGAGCATGAACTATCTCAAAGGTACAATGAATGAAGGTATATTCTATTCTTGCTCTTTAGATTTGGATATCAAAAACTATTCACATGCAGATTGGCCAAGAGCTAATGATGATAGAAGAAGTACCTTTGGTTACTTAGCATCTGGAGGTTAAAGCTAGTGTCATGTAGTTCCAAGAAGCAACCAATAGTTTCTTTGTCATCAACTGAAGTAGAGTATAAAATTTTGACCATAGCAACTAAATAGGCAATATGGTTAAAAACATTGTATATAGATACTACTGCTACTGCTACTGCTACTACTACTGCTACTGCTATTGCCACTGCTATTGCTACTAATGCTGCTACTACTACTACTACTACTACTACTACTACTACTACTACTACTACTACTACTACTACTACTACTACTACTACTACTACTACTACTACTACGACTGCTACTACTACTGCTACTGCTACTACTACTGCTACTGCTACTACTACTGCTACTGCTACTGCTACTGCAACTCCTACTGCTACTGCTACTGCTACTGCTATTGCTACTGCTATTGCTACTGCTACTGCTATTGCTACAACTACCACTACCACTACCGCTACCACTACGGCTACTGCTACCACTACCACTACCATAACCACTACCACTACCACTACCACTACCACTACCACTACCACTACCACTACCACTACCACTACCACTACCACTACCACTACCACTACCACTACCACTACCACTACTACTACCACTATTACTACTACTACAGTTGCTTCTATTGCTCGTACTACTACTACTACTACTACTAGTACTACTACTACTAATAATAATAATAATAACAATAATAATAATAATAACAATAATAATAATAATAATAATAATAATAATAACAATAATAATAATAATAATAATACTATTGCTGCTATTGCTACAACTACTACTACTACCACCACCACCACAACTACTTTTGGAAATTCAAGCTTACAATATGCTCTCAATGCTCCTTTATTTCCGTTTTTAGAACATATTTTTCATGGATCTTTTACCATTGTAAAAGTCTTGAGCTTTACACATTTAAAAGTGGAAAGATAGAGATAGAGCCCAAGTTCCACGATTATGTGGTGGTTTAGTTGCATTTAAATAATCAATCAATCACCTAAAAGTAGATCAAACTAGATCTTCACCTTTTTTAGATTGTAGGAAAGTAATTTGATTCCTTCCAAAAACTCTTACTGCCTTCATTTGAATTCAAAATCCACTTCTAAAAGTCCTAGAGCACTTGATAGTCTATAGCAAGACTTCAAAAGAGTT
>CM035440.1:105238700-105246200 GCA_020310875.1 Ceratopteris richardii | reverse complement strand
GAGTAAAAGCATTGTTACGTGCCAACTTCTTAGAGAAAGTACTGAACATTTGATCAATGTGATCATAAGTGTGGCCAACCAGAAGAAAATTTACCTTAACCTTCTGAAATACCTATTTTTCAACAAGCATGCTTAAATATCCAAAGACTGTAGAATTTTTATTCTCTCTTGCAGTATTATCTAGTTGCAAATATAGAGTTGGTGGCAAAAGACCCTTCCATGATTGCAAAACACGATGAATGACAGTAACTGTAAGGTTTGGATCATTATGCACATTCGGATATGTGAAGAAAACCTTGGACATTACAGTTCCATTGTATACCAAAGCACCAACCAAATGCATTTGCACAAGGACTTCATCTCCAATGTCCTTAGGGATGCGATAAAAATGTGGCAAACAAGTTTTTTTTTGATCCATACCATCGATCAACAAACACATATAACGCTCCGGATTTCTGAGTGCCTTACTTCGATGATGAATTGCTTTCTTTCTCTCTAATGCTTGACTGTCACGATGGTTGTTAAGAAGGTTTTTAAAATTATGCTTTTCCTGTGGTGTTGTAGCCCCTTTTGCCATGTTTTTCAAAGTGGCGCAAACTGAACATTCACCCATTCTAACTTTACGAGGAATAGAAACATTGTTAAACTCTTCCTTCCATAATCGAGTAAAGTGACGATACAACACATACTTCTCATTTCTATTTTCCATGTCTTCTCTATATATTTGAAATACCTCTCGATGAGTAAAGTTATCTGACAAGTGCAACCTTCCAGTTGTAGGCATAACTTCACAATGCAAGCTAAAATAGTTCATCATCCAATTCATTGCATGACGTCCAACAGATCCTTTGGTCCCAACATGGAACGTATCCAAAATGAGATCCCCATTCAAAAACCCTTGTTGAACCCTATGTATTCTAAAATTTCCTACACCCATTGCAATTTTAAATGCAGCCCTACAACATGGCATCCCTTGAGTAAAGAAATATTCAAAACCAACACGCGTTACTGACATGTTATCCTCAATCATTTGCATGCAAGAAACAAGGTATATATCTTGCCTTTCACTATCTAAATGGAGGAATTTTTCTCTTATGTGCTTTAGTTTCTTCATTCCTAAATTATACAAACATTTCAAACCACAACAATGCTTCACAATATCCAATGCAATCTGTCTATCTGAAGTAAGAAATTTAAATCTATTTCAACTTACTTCACGAGACCTTCTTTTAAATCGTAGATTGAGCTTGCTTTGCTTTTTCGTTGCTCCACATCCACTTGAGTCAGAAGGGAGATCAATGGTTGGATCAAATGGGAGATCAAGAGGTGCATTTGGTTGAGCAGCATTGCACTGTGAATTGGATAACTTAAATGACTCAACAGAAAACATGGAATCATCAGCACGTTCTAAATCATAGGGATCATCACTTCTCTGGAAAGGTTCAACTGAGAACAATGAATCAATATGAGCAGAGGAAGCTGATGCCCAAGCATCCACTGAAAAGATTGAGCTCATCTTCACTGAGTTCACAGAAGACTGAAGATGAATGACCTTTTTAAATAAGTAGAAATCCGAGATCAAGTGAAGATGTCACATCAAATGTCACATCAAGAAGATATGAAATCAAAAGCTTATTAAAGTACATTAAATAACATTAAACATCAAATTACATTAAATCACTTAATTACTCAAATATACACTAATAAGGGAACCAAAGATTTGATTCACTTTTGATTCAAATGAGAAACACAGTTGACTTCTAACTACATATGAGTCATTGAGTCTAAGCATTGTGAATGAATCAAAATATATCCAAGTTGAGTTCCAACAGGAATATATAATAAAATTGTTTGGAGAAATTTTACAAGAAGAAATTTTACAACTGGAATATATCCAAGTTGAGTTCCAACTGGAATATGCTATGCCATTGAACACTATACCAGAAGAAATTTTACATTTGGTTAAGATTTCAAGGATTAGGTTTTATTGTGGTCTTGGCTAGATATCAAAGAGGTAGATGAAAGTATATTAAAAAAGAATTATGTGTAAAAGATGTACACAGAATGTTTATTCATACATTGATTTTCCATTTCAACAATGTGTTACAAGATAAATGTGAATATGAACTAAAGTGTGGAGGATAACACTATAAAGATGTCATTAATCTCACAACTTAGACCTGATTTTCTCCCAAGCAACAGACTCTAAGAAAAAACTTCTACATGAGATTAGAAATCCTCATGTACATACCATACTGTTGCCATTGAAGTTTAATTTCCATGCAAATGTATATAAATAGTTGCAAGGTTCTGTACTTGAATGTTTATTCATACATTGATTTTCCATTTCAACAGTGAGTTACAAGATAAATGTGAATATGAACTAAAGTGAGGAGGGTAATACTATAAAGATGTCATTAGTCTCCCACATTTAACACAACTTTGACTTGATTCTCTCCCAAGAAAGAGATTCTAAGAAAAAAATCTCTACATGAGTTTAGACATCCTCATGGACATACCATACTCTTGCCATTGAAATGTAATTTCTATGCAAATGTATATAAATAGTTGCAAGGGTCTATGAATATTTCATTAAAGTGGCTCTGAAACAACCTATTTGTGTGGGTGCTATTCCCTGGTTAGATAAGTTGACAGATTTAGTTAGCAACTGGACTCATTCAGTTAGATCCAGTTAGTCTCTGGTTCAAGTTACCCAATTGCCTATAAATACCAGAGGAGGAGATCATTCGCATTTTCAAAATCCACGAGCAAGAGAGAGCAGCAGAGCACAGAGAGCCATGGAGCACAGAGCTCAGCATACCAGCAAGCCAAGTCTGATGGAGAAGAAGAATGTTGGCAAAAGTACCAAGAGGTAGACAAAATCATACCATAAATAAAGATTCCAAGAAGATTCCCTCTGTATGTCTGTGTAAAAAGTCTGATTTCTAGGTATTTATTTTTCTTACCTCTAGAAATATGGATCCAAAGCATGTACAGCTCGATGCCTGGCATCGACTTTCAGCCCCAAGTCGATGCCAGGCATCGACTTGGGGCTGCAAGTCGATGCCAGGCATTGACTTGGGGCTGCAAGTCGATGCCAGGCATCGACTTGCACCGACAAGTCGATGCCTGGCATCGACTTACACCTGAAAGTCGATGCCAGGCATCGACTTGGGCCCAAAAGTCGATGCCAAGCATCGACTTGCCGGCATCAACATGCACTGAAAAGTCGATGCCAGACATCGACTTTAGGGTGCAAAGTCGATGCTTGACATCGGCTTTTTGGCCCAAGACGATGCTTGGCATCAACTTTTGGGCCCAAGTCGATGCCAGACATCGACTTTGTGTGCAAGTCGATGCCAGGCATCGACTTGAGGGTAAAAGTCGATGCCAGGCATCGACTTGGCCCAAAAGTCGATGCCAAGCATCGACTTGGGCCCAAAAGTCGATGCCAAGAATCCACTCTTGCACCCCCAAGTCGATGCCTGGCATCGACTTTCACCCTCAAGTCGATGCCGGGCATCGACTTGCACACAAAGTCGATGCCTGGCATCGACATGCACTTAAACATTGATGCCTGGCATCGACTTGAAGCTCAAAATTGATGCCTGGCATGGACTTGGGCCTTTGAAAACCACATTTACGTTTGATCTGATATTTCCAAGTGCCTTCAGGGATGCGGAGTACAAGGATGAAAGGCCCATCAAGAAGCTCAGAGTCACCATGGGCTCTGGTGACCAGCAACGTGACAAAGGCATTGGTCACCAAGCAAAACCAAAGAAAATTATTGCACCATTATCCTCTGAGAAGGCCAGCAACCCACTAGGAATATCCTCAGGTGGACAGAGTAGCATAAAAATTCCTGAGGAGATCCAAATATGAGGGAAAGGTCTAGGGAGACGGAGGTCATGAGGACAGATCGTGCACTTCAGGACATGACAAATCTAGAGTGGTGCCTTCAGTACGTTGAAGAGAAGAATGCAGTCCTCCTTGTGTTCGTAGGGGCTTATGGCAGAGGAAAGATCACGACAACACAAGGTTTTCAGTATGGCCTTGTTCAAAAACTGGATTATGAAGATGAAGATTCTGACAACCTGCTTTTCTTGGTGGAGACATCGAAAGGATTCAGAAATGTCATATGCAAGATGGATTTCTTGTGCCCAGAGTGCTGTGTTCTAGAAGGGCTAGCTCAGATATGCAGAGACTCAGTGAATTTCATCAAGGACCTGATGCCATGGATCCAGGGCAATATCATGCCAACACAACAGAAGAAGACGACCCCTGTAAAGGCAAGGGGTAAGCAGAGCGTGCAGAAAAAGCTCCAAAAGAAAAAGAAGATAATTTCAGAAGAGGAGTTTTCTGACTCAAGCTCTAGCTCTGGGGACATAATTGTTGCACCTGGTGGAGAGCTTGCATCTGGTGTTCTTGGTACTGAGTAGAATAAGATGAGGGAGGACATAGCTAGAAGAAAAGTTGTGAAGAAGGGGCAATTGTTCCACCTGCCAACCAATATCATCCACAGGCCACCCGTAGATCCAATCACAGGGAGGAGGCCCCTTGAGATCAGGGAGCCACATAATTTGCACGTCCAGAATCTTAAGAAGAAAATGAAAATAAATCCTCATGCTATTGTTGTGCCATTCCTTGTCATGGTGGATCCGAATGAGTGCAGCTGTGTGGACGATTTCAATGAGGGTTTGTTTGAGGATTACACTTATTATGTGATTGGAGGTTCACACTCTGCAGAGGCTCGTAGACAGTTAGTGAAGGAGCACCCTACTACATTTTTCTTTAGGTATGCAGAGTGTAAGATATGTGCTGGTCTTACAACTGAGGAAGCCAAGCTTCTTGCTTGGGATCACAACAACGACAATGACTACAGGCAGAAAATGTCCTCCATAGAGAGAATTCGGTTCTTCCACCATGAATATGAAGATTGTCTTGTGAAGGAAGCTGGAAGAATACATCCCAATCTACGAAAGCAATGCCTTATTGAGGTTGGAATTGCATTGGATGAGAATAGAAAGTCTGATGCTTTGAGGAAATATGATCCATGGTTTCAACTGGCATTCAGATTAGGTGAGATCTGGGATCTACAGGATAGAATTTTCACAATGTGGGAGAACAAGGAGGTCAAGGGCCAGAAGCAACGAAAGTCGAGGCCAGACCCACAAGTTGATCTGAAGGGAAAGGGAAGGAAAGTTGACCTTTCAATTGAAGAGGCTCCTGAGGACATGAAGCTGACCCCATGGAGGGCCCTTCAAGGAATCAAGGATGATACATTGATCATATCAACTTTGTCAAGGGTAATTTCGAAGGAGTTAAGCCTGGAGGAGATGGTGACTGAGCTCAATAAGTATGTATGTTATTCTCAGATCCTTTTTCCCTCCTCCCATGCTTCTGGTCTAACCTAGTCTCTTTTATATTTCTGTGTCTGTAGTCATAAAGTGTACATGAAGATTCAGGAGGTGATGATGAAGAGGCTGGGTTGCTTTTCTTGGACAGAGGTCCAAGCAGACTATCCAACCACATCATCCTACAAAGCCTTATCAGAATATTTCATCCTGTTTCGTGATTGGGTAGGTTCTCTTTCTGAGGTTGTGCCTGGTTTGCCATTAAGTTAGATGCCTTGATTCACCTAACCAATTTGATGCCTTGCATGGCATCGACTTACAGCTAAATTCGATGCCTGGCATCAGTCTGCAGGCAAAAGTCGATGCCTGGCATCGACCTGCAGGCAGAAGTCGATGCCTGGCATCGACTTGGGGGCATAAGTCGATGCCTGGCATCGACTTGCAGCATAAGTCGATGCCTGGCATCGACCTGCAACATAAGTCGATGCCTGGCATCGACCTCGTGGCAAAAGTCGATGCCAGGCATCGACTTATGTCCCAAAGTCGATGCCAAGCATCAAGTTTCAGTAGAAGGTCGTTGCCTAGCATCTACCCCAACAAGAAATCGATGCCATGCATCCGTTCCTTATGTTCTGTTTGCTGTATTGAAGAGCTCTTTTAATTGTCTTTCCAATTTTTTCTGCAGAAACCAAGGAAAAGTAAGTCTACAGAGGTACTAGATGATTGCCCCCCTGCATTCCTTGCTCACATTCAAAGAGCAAGGCATGAGAAATCTAGACTGAAAGCGAAGGAGATGGATTTTGATGATGAACCTGATCTTAAATGTTTCTCCAATCCCCTAGACCCCCTTAGGCCTGTATATTACAATGTGTTCTATAGTGATGTAAATAATATTTGTTCTGTTGTGCCTAGAAAACATTTCTCCCTTCTCATAGCAGACATACCCTATGGATTTAGGATGTTGGGATCAGTAAATGATGATGAACCCTTCAAACACCCTCAGATTCGGAAGATGGTCACTGATTTTGCAGAGTTGACTATGTCTCCTCTTTGGAGGATAGTAATTTTCCATAGCAGAGACCAGTCTTTCTCTGTTTCAACTGCTCTGAAGGCAAGATGTCATGCTGTGGAGTGCCTCACTTGGTAAGTAATCTTCTTTCTATCTCCATGGCTTTGATGATGCTCTCTGTGACTCATAGTTCTTTTTTGGAGGGTGAAGACAAACGTAAATCACACTCCTTTGCATCGGTTTGTGAGCGCCACTGAATGCATTACAGTTGGCTATTATGATGAAGTAAGCAAAAGGAGAGTTAGGGAGCATTGCAATGAGAATGGGATCTCAAATGTGCTCATGTTCCCAGCCATTACCAAGAAACTTCGTCATGTAGCTAGGGACATGACATTGGTTAACCCTTATCAGAAGCCACAAAAACTCATAATGAGATTGCTTCAGCTATTCTCCAATGATGATCCTAGACCTTTTTTCGGGCACAGGTAATTTCAATTTTCACAATTTTCATTAGTCATGGTTGATTGAAGCCTCTAAGTGGTTTTCTGCTGCTTCAGGAACGACTCTGGCTTGCTCCTTAAAGATGTTCAGGCACTGCATAGCTGTGGAGAAGGATGATGCTCAAGTGAGCTTCATTAGAATGAGAATCAATGGGCTGAATGAATGCCCAGATGAAGACCAAGAGGTTGGAAGGAAGCACATTGCAGATACGGAGAGATTCCAACCAGCTTCAAGGGAGCCTGTTCCCCCACTTGCAGATGAACCGGGGGACATGGCTGACCTTGAAGAGCCAATCTTGGAGCAAGAGAGGCAAGATAGGTGTTCTAATGTGCCAGAGGATCCCAATATCCTTGAGCCTGAGGAAAGCTATGATCACCTTCTATTGTAGATTCACATTACTCTTGTAGAACACATGAAATGTAAAAGATCATTTTAATGGAAATATAATTTGGAGTTCTGCTTCCACTTTGTGTTCAGCTTCATTTATCTTGAGCATTTCTCTGATCATGTGTGAATGTTTCTTAGTATAATTTTGTTGAATATTATCTTCTCGTGGGAATGCTTTTGTGAAATGTATTTCATATTCTGTTAATATGGCCAGGCATTCAATGGGGATCTTAACCATACAAAGGGGAT
>CM035440.1:105213700-105233700 GCA_020310875.1 Ceratopteris richardii | reverse complement strand
AGCAATAGTAGTAGTAGTAGTGGTGGTGGTGGTAGTAGTAGTAGTAGTAGTAGTAGTAGTAGTAGTAGTAGTAGTAGTAGTAGTAGTAGTAGTAGTAGTAGTAGTAGTAGTAGTAGTAGTAGTAGTAGTAGCATAGTCGTAGCCATAGCCGTAGTCGTAGTCGTAGTCGTAGTCGTAGTCGTAGTCGTAGTCGTAGTAGTAGTAGTAGTAGTAGTAGTAGTAGTAGTAGTAGTAGTAGTAGTAGTAGTAGTAGTAGTAGTAGTAGTAGTAGTAGTAGGAGGAGGAGGAGGAGGAGGAGGAGGAGGAGGAGTTGTAATGATAGTCCTAGTGCTAGTAGTCATAGTGAGTGACATTCCATGTGGTGAGTCATTTGTTTGCCACCCATGTGTGCATGATTTCCATGATCGTTATGGCATAATCTTCCTTGACTTGTGCTCAACATTATGACCATCCGGTTCATCCATCATGATGATGTGTTAGCCACTTGTTAAAAAATATACAGGTGTTGCCATCATCTGCTATTCTTTTCTAAGTGTTTTTATTCGCTATTCTACATTTATTGTCTGTCCTTTCTGTGCATGATAGTCACTATGAAAATCCTAGTCCGAAGGGCTTTGGTTTGCATAAGAAGAGGTGCAAGGAGAAGGTGGAACATGAGAGATGAGAGAAGAGACGCGTGCATTTGCATGGGGGCCTCGAAACACACATAATGATCAGTCTTGAGGCAATGCTCTATAAAAGACACACACACACACACACACACACACACATATATATATATATATATATAGATATATATATATGAACATAGGGGTAAGTTCACATGATCCTTACATCCCAACAATCTCCCACTTAAGGGTCAATGTGACATAAGTGGTAACACATACAAAGAATGATGTCGGACTATACAATAATGTACTGGATGTATTACCAGTAGAATGTACAAAGATAAGTAACTCATTAGCGCAATAGGCATAGATTCAAGCCGGTGGGAAAAAAACCTCATAAAGAGGGACAAAAGTGCCTTGATTATCCTAGTGTGTTCACACACATCACTACCTAAGCATATCAATAGATAAGTGAAGAGGTATACATGTAACAACCACCACGTTTTGGAAACCCTAATCATACATCTTTTGTTTGCAGACTTAAGAAAACATTGTATGGATTCAAAAAAGCTCCTACACCTTGGAATTACAGGTTGGTAACATACTTTCAAGATCAAGGGTTCACACCTAGTTGTTCAGATACTTCTCTATTCATCAAATGGGATCACAATGAGGTTATCTATCTATGTGTATATGTAGATGATATTATTGTAACAGGTGATGATTTGAATGGCATTCAAATGATCAAGAGACACCTGCAAGAGGAGTTCAAAATCAGTGACATAGGTGAGCTGACATATTTTCTAAGTATGCAAGTGATTTATATAAATCAAGACATGTATCTAACTCAGAGAAGATACATTCAAGATCTACTTCTCAAGATTAGAATGGAGAACACAAAGCTTGTAGGTACACCTTTGGAGATGAATCATAAACTTAGTGTTCATGAAGGTGAGAAAAGTGAAGAAAATAAAGAGTATCAAAGCTTGGTAGGTAACTTGATATATGCTACTCACACGAGGGTAGATATCTCATTTATTGTAGGGGTGCTAAGCTAATTCATGAACTCACCAAGAAGACCACACATGGATGTAGCTAAGAGAGTACTTAAATATCTCAAAGGTACAATGAATGAAGGTATAATCTATTCTTGCTCTTCAGATTTGGATATAAAAAACTATTCAGATGCAGATTGGCCAGGAGCTAATGATGATAGAAGAAGTACCTTTGGTTACTTAGAATCTAGAGGTTCAAAGCTAGTGTCATGTAGTTCAAAGAAGCACCCAATACTTTCTTTGTCATCAACTGAAGTAGAGTAGAAAGTTTTGACCATAGCAACTAAAGAGGCAATATGGTTAAAAGCATTGTATATAGATACTACTGCTACTGCTACTGCTACTACTACTACTGCTGCTACTACCATTGCTACTACTACTACTCCTACTACTACTACTACTACTACTACTACTACTACTACTACTACTACTACTACTACTACTACTACTACTATTGCTTCTACTACTACTGCTACTGCTACTGCTATTGCTACTGCTACTGCTATTGCTACCACTACCACTACCCACACTGCTACCGCTACCGCTACCACTACCGCTACCGCTACCGCTACCGCTACCGCTACCACTACCACTACCACAACCACTACCACTACCACTACCACTACCACTACTGCTACTGCTACTGCTACTGCTACTGCTACTGGTAGTGCTACTGCTACTGCTACTGCTACTGCTACTGCTATTGCTACTGCTACTGCTACTGCTACTGCTACTACTACTACTACTACTACTACTACTACTACTACTACTACTACTACTACTACTACTACAACTGTTGCTTCTATTGCTTGTACTACTACTACTACTACTACTACTACTACTACTAATACTACTACTACTACTACTACTAATAATAATAATAATGATAATAATAATAATAATAATAATAATAATAATAATAATAATAATACTATTGTTGTTATTGCTACTACTACTACTACTGCTACTACTACTACTCTTACTACTACTACTACTACTACTACTACTACTACTACTACTACTACTACTACTACTACTACTACTACTACCACTACCACAACTACTTTTGGAAATTCAAGCTTACACTATGCTTGAGGTGGATTTGATCTACATCAAAAGCTATCGCTTGGATTATGTCTAAAGAATATCCATTGGAGAGTTCTTTTACTTATGCTCCTTTATTTTCGTTTTTAGAAAATTTTCATGGATCTTTTACTATTGTAAAAGCCTTGAGCTTTACACATTTAAAAGTAGAAAGATAGAGATAGAGCCCAAATTGCATGATTATGTGGTGGTTTAGTTGCATTTAAATAATCAATCAATCACCCAAAAGTAGATCAAACTAGATCTTCACTTTTCTTAGATTGTAGGAAAGTAATTTGATTCCCTCCAAAAACTCTTACCGCCTTCATTTGAATTCAAAATCCACTTCTAAAAGTCCTAGAACACTTGATATTCTATATAAATACTTCAAGACAATTGTACAATATATGGAAGCAATATACATACATTTGTGACCATCTTTGTCTTGCTCCTTCATTTTTCTACATCATCTTCTTCACCAAGAGTAAGCTTGCAGAGGCTACTTCTCTCTCTAACAATCTCCAAATTCAATAAGAGATGGGTCATTGGAAAGGTACTAGTGTCTAGTTTATCCCTACAAAGGCTCATACCATTTAGTATAGTATATTGGGAGAAATCTTAGGTTTTTTTTTGTCTCTGGGCCAATCTCTTCGTGTTCTTGAAAAATAGGAGGTACCACTATTGAGTGTGTGATTCATTCCAATAGCATATTTTGCTTATTCCTTATACTTTTGTGCATTCTATAAACTCAAATCTATGTGTATAAAGCCCATAAAAGGTTTTTTTCTTATTGTAATCACGTTGATTGCTCTAATCATTTGACGTTCATTGTCGCTTCCATATATGGTAAGCTTTTTGAGCTAGTCGATGTGCAAACCTGTCTGCTTTGTATCGACTATTTCTCCTTGATGCTCCAAAGTACATAATCCATTTCATTGCACTTATCACATGCCTATATGGTCTCTTTTAGTCTCCATAAGCTCAAGGGCTAGCCTTGTGCCAATCCGTTAGACTAAATTTGATGCTTCACAACTCACTTTTCTACCTCCTACAAGCTTCTCCAAGTTCATTTAGTGGTATCAAAGCTAGATCAAGATGGGTGAGGGATTTCCCTCAATGATTGAGCAGTTCGATTGACACAAATATGTGGCTTGGAAAATCAAAATGGAGGCCTATTTGCAAGGTAGAAATCTTTCTGGAATTGTAGCATGTGATGAAGCTATGCCTATTCCAAGATCCAAAGGATGACCTACACAAGGGGAGAGTTCACCCAAGATAGAGCTTCTGTGCAAGATCGATGTCAAGGTTTCAAGAAGATAGCCATAGGTGAAAATCATTGTAGGTTCTCTACTTTTGAAGTAGGAGAAACTAGGAACATAGCTCTATTCAACTTTGGGTCTCAAACCCTAATTGAGCTTGAAGTGTGGCATAAGAGACTTGCTTATGTGAATGAAATAACCTTCAAGGGTATATGCAGGGATCAAAGCGTTCTTGGATTGCCAAACATATTGAAGCAACACATGATCAACAGGTGTGATGCATATCATATTGGGAAGGCACAAAGACATCCATTCAACCACAAAGGCTACATCCACAACAACTTATTGTACTTAGTACCTACATATGTATGGGGACCAAGTCAAGAACCTTCATTGGTAGGATGAAGGTATTATGTCTCATTAATTGATGAACATAGTAGATGTATTATTCTGTACTTCATAAAAAATAAGACTCAAGTGTTTGATTGCTTCAAAAAGTATCTAGCACATGTGGAGAATCATATAGGTAGATCACTCAAGAAGCTCAGATATGACGGAGGGGGAGAATACTTCTCCAAAGAGTTTGATGAGTTCTTGCAGGACAAAGGTATCAAAATGGAAGTGACTACTAGGTACTCCCCTCAACTCAATGGAATCACCAAGAGGAGAAACAAGACATGGGTTAGATAATCCAGAACAATGCTTGAAGAGAAGGATTTTCCATATTATCTATGGGGAGAAGCTATTTCAACTACTGTGTACCTTGTCAATAGACTAAGATCCAAATCACTTCAAGGTATGACTCCTTATGAAGCATGGCATGGAAGAAAAGCTGATCTTGGACACTGCAATGTTTGAAATTTAGTAGGTCCATTATTAATACCAGAGGTCCATAGTTCCATAGATCCAAGATCAACAATACAGATTCCATCAATCTTCCAATATTGACAAAACATGAAGATACCACACTTAATCATACAAATGATGAGACAAAGATAGAGAAATATTAGACAACATGTGTAAAGTGTTATGTAAGCCACTGCTTACTCACACTATCATATATAAAAATATTCGAATTACAATGTGGGAGCAAAACTCTCATCCACTCTATGGGAAGAGAAATAGATGGATGAGTGAATGTACAAATGTAACAAACATATTCAGCTGTATGGACAAAAATCTGAATATATATGAGATATGTGACCTAATAGGTTGTAGAAGAGTGAATATGAGTGACAGAAAGAGGAAGGATTAGTGTGAAACTGATAGTCAGCAAACCCTCATCTAAGTTTAGGCTATGGAAGACCCTAAGTCAGATACATGTGTGAAAAGATCACATACTTACAAAAGTAGCAAAGAATGCTAACAAGTTTGATGCCAGAAATCCTCAAAATCATATGAACATACCTTCTCAAACGCCTCATCCAAATATGCATAAAGCATACATGTACTGATTCTCTTGTACCTATGCCATATGGGACTCCTCCTCATATGGATGTCACTGCCTCCATAAACTTCAAGTAGTACCTGTGTGCATAAAGAGAATATGTACCTGAATTCTTAACGTAAGATGCAAATCTTATGTTAACATCCATCCAATATCTTTGAAGTACACCGAAATCTTCATGTAGAAGACAATCTTCAAATACATTATGTAGAGGGTTGATCCACACCACCAAATTGCTGATGGGAAATTCCCTAAGCACACTCTTCTCCTCTAGGAAGAACTCCATATCCGCTCCTCAACATGCTCCAAGATATCACCATGGCTGCCCCATGTGCTAAAAGCACCACCTCTATTGAGGTACCAAACCTGGCATTGAACTAGGTGTAGGATACAAGATAATGAGCCAAACACGTACTTATATAATATGTTCTTCATGATAATAAAGCACAATTGAGAAGCAGCAAACACGATCGTTTTCTCCAATAAAGCAAGATCTAGGAAAATCTCTGTCGCTCGTCCGTCACCGATTTGTAAAGCATGACAAACTAAAAAACATGATCAAAAAGCTTTTTTTCACATGCTGCCGATGGCGGGATTCGAACCCACATGGGTTTGATGGGAGGTCATTGCTTTATCCATGGTGCCCAGGGCCTTTTGCTTGTAGATAGTACTAGAATAGTAGCTACACATTCTCTAATACCTGAGAAAAATGGACTATAGCACTCATGCACAATGTACTATATGACATTGTTTCCAACAATCCCCCCTGCAATGTCATATTGGTACAAACTGGACTCGATCTACAAACTTCATAAGCTTCAAACTAGTACTCCCAAATTGACCTTCAAATATTTTCTTCAAAAGTCTTCTTCAAAAGTCTTCTTCAAAACTGAATTTGACTTTCCTTCAAACTTCAAACACCTGAACTTGCTGAATATGAACCATAATACTTGAGAAAATATGCAAACTAGATATCCAATAGTGTATACATCAAGCAATCATTTGCTTGACAAAAAACGTAGCAAGTACTGACTCTGAACCTGCTATCTCCTTTCTTCTCAAACCTGAAAACATACACTAGAATCCATATATTTGCATTTACCTTACGAAAGGTTTCTCAACGTACTTCTGCTTTGTCATGTAAATACACTAAACATAATCAAGAACTGAATCCTGAAACCTCTGATTGACAACTCATAACTTAGTGTTTTATGAACACTCGCTAGTTCATCTCTGACTTTACTCAACTCAACTCAACTCAACCCATGAGTCTCAAAATTTCATATCTATGATGTCATCTTGCCTTCATCCTTGTTCTAATTGTAAGTCCTTCATACCTCTTTCCTTTAGAATCTGGTATAAACATAAATGTGCACACCTCTTAAACATACCTCTCTAAAATATCAAGCTTCTCTTCAATAGAACTCTAGAACCTTCTCTTGAACAAGAACACCTTACAGGATTTTTCTCGAGACATTCTCCTTCTTCCTTCTTCTTACAAAGCTCGAACATAAAGAGAACCTAACAAAAGAAATATAGGAATACTTGAAATAGGAAAACCTGTAGATATGACTTTGCATTCTTCCACATATGGCTAAAAATAATTCTTCATGTTTCATCACCCCCTGGATGATTTAACACTAGTATCCATAATTCTTCAAATTATATCAGAATTTATGAAATCTGGAACGTCTTCCTTCTTTCAATAAATCTGATCTTCCATGATTTAGCATTGCTACCATATCATCAATACATGTGTCTTGAAACAAAATATCTGAACCCTCTTATTAGCAGTGCAGTTGCCAATAGCTTTCATTGTAACTCTTCAGCTTCCCATATTGTAGAATAAAGTTAGCTGGTCCTATTACATCATAACAAAAACCTTTGCTGAAAGCATTTTAGGATTCATAACCTTCTGCAACATAGCAAGTATTTTCTTCTATTTCTCTGCAACACTAATCTCACAGAATCTGAATCTTTGGCTTACTTCTTCCAATGTTAAGAACCTGTGTAGAATCTGCTCTCATAAAACCTTTATAACTTAATGTTTGATTTGTTACCTGAATGTCTCTAAATGTCCATGCTTTTCACATAAAGTTATAAAACTTTCTTCAACCAAATCCTTTCAAGAATCTGCAATTCCTACTTGAGACATAAGTGGACAAACTCTCACCTTGAGAACTCCAAAAGTTGCAAGTTGATACTTCATCTCTTCATATTTTACCTGGGTGAAATGTGACAATATCTGCTTGACTTTCTTTTGGCTAACTCCACTTCTCAATCAACTGATAGGATTTGATGGAATACTTTTTTGAATACAAGCATGTATCCAAAAATCTAGACAATTATAGAAAGTAGATTCTCCAACTGACTAGTACAACACAAAAAACTGAATTTTCTTGTATTTTTTGAATTTTTTGAATTTTCTCAAAGTACTCACATCTCTGAAATTTTCTGAAAATTTTCTTTTCCCAACAAAAAACTTCAACCCAAGTCTCCAACATCTACTACAAAATACTCTTTTACGTCAAGATTTAGGTCAAGAAGAAAAATACTTCCCTTGCAACTTGTCATATACCAAATAGCTCTGAATTCACACTCCAAGAATTCTTTGAGGGAGCATATAGCCGCCTACTCAAAATCTTCAGCTTATATATAACTCATACATATGAGTCAAAGTATACAAGTTATCTTTAAAATCTGCTGCTTTTCTTTCTCTCAACGCAATTCTTTGTCAAATTTACTAAATCATGACCAAGTATCATGCAAAACAAGAAACTGTTTCTTCTTTAAACTATCTTCACACAAGATGTTCTCGTAGACTGGTCTTTGGATGTAGAGGATAAAATAGAAAAAGTATATGGAAAATATATGAGAAAAGGAAGTCTTACTTTTCCTTTGGAATTATTGGACTTTCTTTGTCTGCCTCTTTCTTCCATGTGATGATGTCAACATCTTCAAACTTCTCTTCCATACATTTTGTTCTCTTCATCTTGAAGTAGCAAGCACTCTTATCTTCTTCAAATGATTTTTTCTCTTCCTCTTGTACTAAGATTAAGAGACAAAACCAACATGGTATACAAATGGAAGTGAATATAGAATCATGTTTTACCATCTCCTCATGTCTCTGAATCAAAAATCTGCTTCAAATGTGACTGATATTAATGAATTCACCAATCTTTTTGTTGAATGCTGAATTACCTCTCTAGGTACACAATGTGATAAAAAAACTTCCAACGAACTTACAACACAAGATTGGTTGAAAAAAAAATTTATATGATCTCCAAATTTGTCTTCTTAGATGAGCTTTCTTGCCATGAAAGAGATTTATCAAAACTCATCTAATATTCTTGTTCTTGATAGTTTTGATGTAGCTAATGCTTTTACTTTCAAAATAATGAAAGTGTATAAAAGCACTTCTTGAATCATTCAAATCTCTTCATAACTGCTCTTCTAAGATATGACCTACAAATGACAATCTGATAGTAGAAACTAATACCTGTGATTTGATGTTGATTTGGTTCCTTCATCTTCTCCAAACCATTGATTTTCCTTGAATTTGAAGTAGCCTTTTCTTCATCAAGTCTGGGTCTTCAAACAATACTTCTGTAAAGTACTTGCATACTCTTCCAAAAGTATTTAGCTCCTAGTAGATCATCAACTTCATACTCCACACTGATGAATAAACATGTGAGTAAATTATCTAATTCTCAAATCTCTACTCATCTAGATTAAGTGTGTATGTCAAATGTCAAATGATGAATAAACATGTGAGAAAATTATCTAATTCTCAAATCTCTACTCATCTAGATTAAGTGTGTATGTCAAATGTCAAATGTTAGAAGATGCTCTCAAACCATATGTTGTAACCTTGGGATTCTAGGAACCTTGGAATCTGACAGCCTGAATGCTCTGATATCAAAACCCTACAGCTCTAATACCAAATGTTGGAAATTTAGCAGGCCCATTACTAATACCACAGGGCCATAGTTCCATAGATCCAAGATCAACAATACAGATTCTAACAATCTTCCAATATTGACAAAACATGAAGATACCACACTTAATCATACAAATGATGAGACAAAGATAGAGAAAGATTAGACAACATGTGTAAAGTGTTATGTAAGCCACTGCTTACTCACACTATCATATATACAAATGTTCGATTTACAATATGGGAGCAAAACTCTCAACCACTCTATGTGAACAGACATAGATGGATGAGTGAATGTACAAATGTAACAAAAATATTCAGATGTATGGATATAAATCTGAATATATATGAGATGTGTGACCTAATAGGTTGTAGAAGAGTGAATATGAGTGGTAGAAAGAGGAAGGATCAGTGTGAAACTGATAATTAGCAGAACCTCATCTAACTTTAGGCTATGGAAGACCCTAAGTCAAATACATGTGTGAAAAGACCACATACTTACAAAGGTAGCAAAGAATGCTAACAAATTTGCTGCCAGAAATCCTCAAACTCATATGAACATACCTTCTCGAACACCTCATCCAAATATGCATAAAGCATACATGTACTGATTCTCTTGTACCTATGCCGAATAGGACTCCTCCTGATATGGATGTCACTACCTCCATAAACTTCAAGTAGTACCTGCGTGCATAAAGAGAATATGTACCTAAATTCTTAACATAAGATGCACATCTTATGTTAACCTCCCTCCAATGTCTTTGAAGTACACCAAAATCTTCATGTAGAAGACAATCTTCAAATACATTTTGTAGGTCGCGGATCCACCCCACCAAGATGCTGATGGGTAAGTCCTCTCCATAAGTAAGAGTGTGAGCACACTCTTCTCCTCCAAGAAGAACTCCATAGCTGCTCCTCAACATGCTCCAAGATAGCCCCATAGCTGCCCCATGTGCTAAACGCACCATCTCTATTGAGGTACCAAGCCTGGCGTTGAACTAGGTGTAGGATACAAGAGAATGAGCCAAACATGTACTTATATCATATGTTCTTCATGATAATAAAGCACAATTGAAAAGAAACAAACGCGATCATTTTCTCCAATAAAGCAAGATCTAGGAAAAGCTCCATTGCTCATCCATCAACGGTTTGTAAAGCATGACAAATTAAAAAACATGATCAAAAAACTTTTTTTCACATGCTTCCAATGGCGGGATGTTGCTTTATCCATGGCACCTAGCTCCTTTTGCTTGTAGAGAGTGCTAGAACAGTAGCTACTAATTTTGTGATACCTGAGCAAAATGGACTATAGCACTCATGCACAATGTACTATGTGACATTGTTTCCAACATGCAAGGTGTTTGGTTGTTTAGCTTATTTTCATGTACCATCATAAATAAGATGTAAGCGGCAATAAAGGTAGTGCTTATTGGGTATGACTCAACTTAGATGGGTTACAGGTTATATAACCCTTCAACCAAGCAATTCACTACAAGTAATGATGCTCTGTTTGAAGAACACAAGTCTTGGTATGATGAAGACAAACAAAAGGTAACTGTACCATATGATCTTGATTCTTATTCTCATCAATTAGGAAGCAAGCATGATACATAAGTCCAGGACCGAAGAAGTGATACAGATGATGACCAAGATGAAAGAGAAAAGGATTACAAACTATGGAAGCCAAGAGGCAAAGCAAAGATGCAAGAGGTTGGAGAATGCCCCAAACAAGCACCTAAAACATCAACAAGAGAGAAGAAACAACCAAAAAGGTATGGATATGATTTCACATTTGTTATAAAGCATTCAATCTACTCGGCAAAAGATTCAATTCTAGAAGAACCATCAACCTATGAATAGGCCAATGGAAACCCTAATTGGGAAAAGTCCATGAAAGAAGAAATAGATGCATTGAAGGAGATGGACACTTGGAATTTGATTCCAATGTCACTGAATCAAAAGGTAATTTATTGCAAATGCGTGTATAAAGTTAAATGATATTTAGATGGATTAGTTTGCAAGTACAAGGCAAGATTAGTGGCCAAAGGATGCTCACAAACGCATGGTATAGAATAGGAGGAAACATTCTTAGCAATTGTAAAGATGACTACAACAAAACATATATAAGTGTAGCTACTGGAAGGACTTAGAGACTCCTCCAACTTGATATGAAAAATGCATTTTTAAATGGTTGGATAAGTGAAGAGGTATACATGTCACAACCACCAGGTTTTAAAGACCTTAATCATGCATCTTATGTTTTCATAATTAATAAAGCATTGTATGTATTGAAAAAACCTCCTTAAGCTTGGAATTACAGGTTGGTTACATACCTTCAAGATCAAGGGTTTAGACATAGCGACTCAGATCCTTCTCTATTCATCAAAAGGGATCACAATGAGTTTATCTATCTATATGTATATGTAGATGATATTATTGTGACATGTGATGATTTAAATGGCATTCAAAGGATCAAGAGACACATGCAAGAGGAGTTCAAAATCCGTGACTTAGGTGAGCTCCCATATTTCCAAGGTATGCAAGTGATATACATAGATGAAGGAATGTATTTGACTCAAAGAAGATACATTCAGGATCTACTTCCTAAGTTCAAAATGGAGAACACTAAATTTGCACATATACATTTGTAGATGAATCATAAACCTAGTGTTTATGAAGGTGAGAAAACTGAGAGAAAATAATCACAAAAGCGAGAAGAAGGAAAATGATGAAGAAGAGATTTCCCAAGCTAGCTATGCAAGCAAGAGCAAGTGGAAAGGGAAGAAGAAAGGAGAAAAGCATGACAAATCCTAAGGTCAAAATGTTTAAACTTGTGCTATCTATGAGAAGACCAACCACACCACTCAAAATTGTTGGGTCAATGGAAGGAATTTGAAAGGAGGTGGAAGGGGTGGATTTAGAAACACTAGAGGGAGGGGTGGACACAACTTCAACAACAACAATAGAAGTCACATTAGAAGGGACTTCAACAATTATTCTGAAGATCAACCACATGAAGACTCATTATTTCTAATGATTATGAGCCACAAAGAAGATACAAGACATGACCATTTTTTCTACATAGATTCAATATGTTCAAACCATGTTGCAAGCAACATTGCTCTACTATCTGACTTGGAAAGTCTGAATCATAGACATAAAGTACAAAAAGGGGGATAACACTAAGCACAATATGGAGAATATTGGTAATATGAAAGCTTCCAATCGCATGGCAACCATTCTGAATAAGGTTCTCTATGTACCCACTATCACTAAAAACCTATTAAGTTTAGGCAAAATGGTTGAAAAAGGCTTGCAAGTTAGGTTCATCCAACATGGAGCTTTTGTGGAAGATCCATTTCAAGCCTCCAAGAAGATAGCCAGAGATGAGAAACATGGTAGGCTCTTTACTTTTGAAGTAGGAGAAACAAGGAATATAGATCTATTCAACTTTGGGTCTTAAAACCTGAGTGAGCATTACGTGTGGAATAAGAGACTTGCTCATTTGAATGAAAGAATGTTGAAGTATATATACAAGGATCAAAGTGTTCTAGTGTTGCCAAACATATCAAAGCAATATGTGATCAGTGGATGTGATGCATGTCAGATCAGGAAGGCAAAAGGACAAACATTCAACCACAAAGGCTACATCCATAGGAACCTTTTCGACTTAGTACGCACTGATTTGTGGGGACCAAGTCAAGAACCTTCATTGGCAAGATCAAATTATTATGTTTTCTTTGTTGATGATGATTGTATATGGACCATTCTATAACTTATCAAGAATAAGAATGAAGTGTTTGAATGTTTCAAAAAGTACCTAGCACATGTGGATAATCACATAGGTAGATCATTTAGGAAGCTAAGATTTGATGGAGGGTGAGAATAATTCTCCAAAGAGTTTCATGAATTCTTGCAGGATAAATTCATCAAAAGGGAAGTGACTACAAGGTATTGTCCTCAATTTAATGGAATTGTAGAAAGAAGAAAAAAGACTCTAATTTGATAAGCTAGAACAATGCTTGAAGAAAAGAATTTGTCACACTATTTATGGGGTAGAAGCAATCTCAACAGCTATATATCTTATGAACATACTTCCATGAAAATCTCTACAAGGTATGACTCCTTATGAAGCATGGAATTTTAGAAAACCAAGTCTAGGACATTGTAAGGTATCTAGTTGTCTAGATTTTGTACATGTACCTTAAAAAATTAGAGTTAAACTTGATGAAAGGGAAAGCAAGGCATTAGTCATAAGCTATAATTCATCATATATGGGATACAAGTTTAATAATTTTTCTAGTAAGAAATTGACCACTAGTATGGATGTTCTATTTGAATAACATAGGTCATGGTTCGATGAAGAAAAACAGAAGGTACCTAATTTCCATCCATTAGGTAGAAAGCATGATACAAATGTCCAAGATCCAAGAAGTGCTACAGATAATGATCAAGATGAGAAGTAAAGAGAATACTAGCTCGCGAAGTCAATAGGAAAGGCCAAGAAGCAAGAATGTGGAGAATTCTCCAAGCATACTCTTAGAAAGTCAACAAGGGAAAAGAGACAACCAAAAAGGTATGATATGATTCTACATTTTTTACAAAGCATTCAATTTGCTTGGCAAAAGCGTCAATTTTAGAAGAACCTTCAAACTAGGAAGAAGTAAATGGTAACCCTAATTGGGAGAAAGATATGAAAGAAGAAATAAAATCCTTAAAAGAAATGGATACTTAGGAGCTGGTTCCAATGCAAGCTAATCAAAAGGTAATAGGTTGTAGATGGGTCTATAAGCTAAAGAGATATTTAGATGGATCAATTTGTAGGTACAAATTCAAGTGAGTTGCCAAAGGATGTATTTAAACTCATGTTATAGACTATAAGCAGACAATCTCACCACTTTCACAGATGAGGACAATCAATACATTCCTGAGTGTAGCTACTACAAAAATTGGAGACTAGTTCAACTAGATGTGAAGAATGCATTTCTTGATGGTCGGATAAGTGAAGAGGTATATATGTCATAACCTCTAGGAATTGAAAACCCTAATTATAAATCTTATGTATGTAGACCCAAAAATGCATTGTACGGATTGAAAGAAGTTCTTAGAGCTTGGAGTTTTAGATTCATAACCCATCATCAAGATCAAGGTTTCATGTCAAGCAATGCAAACCCTTCTTTGTTCATCAAGAAGGACCACAATGAAGTTATATATTTGTGTGTATATGTAGATGATATAACTCTAACAAGAGATGACTTGAATTGCAAACAAAGGATTAGAAGGCATATGCAAGATCAGTTTAAAATAAGTGACTTAGGTGAGCTCACATTCTTCTTAGGTATGCAGGTCATATGCAGAGATGAAGGAATGTATTTGACTCTGAGGGGATACATTCAGGAGTTCTCCTAAAGTTCAAAATGGATAACATTAAACTTGTAGGTACATCTTTGGAGATTAATAATAAACATTGTGTTTATGAAGGTGAGAAAACTCAAGACATTAAAGAGTATCAGAGCTTGGTAGGTAGCTTGATATATGCTACTTATACAAGTGCAAATATCTCATATAGTGTGGGAGTGCTTAGCCAATTCATCCACCCACCAAGAAGACCACACATGAATGCAGCTAAGAGAGTACTTAAGTATCTTAAAGGTACAATCAATGAAGGTATACTCTAGCCTTACTCTTCATATTTGAATATCATAGTCTATTCATATGTAGATTGGGAAGAAGGTAAGGATGATAGAAGAAGTACCTCATGTTACTTAGCATCTCGAGGCTCAAAGCTAGTGTCATGGAATTCCAAGAAGCAACCATGAACTTCTTTATCCTCAAATGAAGCATAATTCCGAAGTATGACCATAGCTATGCAAGATGGATAAACACATTGTATTTATATTTGGGACTTCTGAGTTCCAAACCTCACATATTTGTAGATATTGTAACTTCCATGCATCTAGTAGCAAACCCTATTTTCAATGCAAGAACCAAACATATAAAGGTTCATTACCACTTCATGAGAGAGAAGCTTGTGGCAAAAGAGATTGACATTTCTTTTGTTCCAACTAAAAACAAAGTAGTAGATATGATGACAAAGGCATGAATTTGAGGTGGTTGAGCTTGACAATTGATCAATCAATCAATCATAAAAAAGTAGATCATATAAGATCTTTGATTTCCCTAAAGTGTAGGAAATTGAATTGAATCTCTTCAACAACATATCCCACCTTGATTCACATTCAAAATCGACTTGTACAAGTCCTTAGAACTTCAAAAGTCTATATAAAGACTTCAAATCAGGTGTACATTACATTGAAGCAAAGTACATACACTTTGGGTCATCATTGTGTTTCTCCTTCATTTCTTTGCACCATCTTCTTCAACAACAATAAACATGCATAGGCTCTTGCTCTCTCTATAGAGCTCCAAACTGAATGAGTATATTTTGAGAAATTGTAGTTTTACTCTCTCGGAGTCTACCTATACAAAGCCCTAAAAAATCAGGGGCACCTTTGTTGAGTGTTAAATTCATTTTAGAAGTATATTGCTTATTACTTGTATTCTTGTGCATTTTGGATAGTTAACCCTATGTATAACATTGATTGCTTCATCCAAAGATAGCACGTTCTTTGAGCTAGTCAATGTGCAAACCTATCTATTCTGTATCAACTTTTTCTCCTTGATGCTCCAAGGTACATAGTGAATTTTATTGCACTAATCACATGAATATAAGGTCTATTTGACTCTCCAAAAGCGCAAGTGCTAGCTTTATGTTGGACCAAACTTCATCATTTTCGAACTCACTTTTCTACCTCCTACAAGCTTCTCCAAGTTCTCTCAAGTACTACAACCATCGCAACAACCATGACTGCTACTACTACTTCTACCACTACTACTACTACTACTACTACTACTACTACTACTACTACTACTACTACTACTACTACTACTACTACTACTACTACTACTACTACTACTACTACTACTACTACTACTATTATTGCTACTCCTACTGCTACTACTACTATTACTACAGCTACTACTACTGCTAGTACTACTGCTAGTACTACTGCTACTGCTAGTACTACTACTACTGCTACTCCTACTGCTATTGCTACTCCTACTGCTACTGCTACTGCTATTGGTACTGCTACTACTACTGCTATTGCTATGGCTACTATTACTGCTACTACAACTGCTATTGCTACTGCTACTTCTAGTCCTACTCCTACTCCTACTCCTACTCCTACTGCTACTGCTACATCTAGTGCTACTTGTACTACTACTGCTGCTACTACTACTACTACTACTACTACTACTACTACTACTACTACTACTACTACTACTACTACTACTACTACTACTACTACTACTACTACTACTACTACTACTACTACTGTATGAGGAGATGATGGATAATCACAAGAGATGAATTGGTGCAGCTAAAACCTGCTTCACACCAACTATAAGTGATGGTTGGAGAGTATTGTGGGCCTCTGTAGCTAGCTAATAAGCATAAACGAATACATATGTTTCTTGGAAGATGATGCACTAATGATAGGATCAAAACAGATAGGTAGCCATATGATCCAAGGTCTAAAACTTGCTATTTTGGTTGAGACACCTACTCAGAGTTTTGCACCTTTCTTTGAGGACAGTAGCAATTCATAAAATTCCTTTTGGGGAACTTCAATTAGCTTGACAAGCTACCAATCATGAGTGAAATAATCTAAACTTATGTATGTAGAGAAATATGTTTAGCAAAATTAATCATCCATCCCAACTTTTATGGGCCTTGACAATCACAAAACAGTGAGTAGAGATTGATTGATATCTCATGATCATGAGAAGAATTACTAATGAGACTTTGTAGGATTCAAGTAGATAGTACGCTTCTACTAAGATGCTTAAATCAAGAGAAATGATCCACTATACAATGAGAACCAGCTCAGACAAGTCACTATTCTAATGGAGTGTGACAGAGATATGAGGGTAGGAAGTAATGAACATGTATGTATTAAATCATGTAAAAGTACAATGTCATTGGTAGAAGACATTGCCCAATGTGTGAGAAATGAGTGAGCTATGAGCTGAGCTCCTCTTCTCAATGAATCCGCATGAATATGACCTCTAAAGCTTGATATACACATGGGCATTTCATATCCTCTTTTATAGTTTTTGTTGGAGCCAAAGATTTGAATTCAAATTCAAATCTACACCTCAAAGTGAATCTTAGAGCATAGGATTGATTCTCTCTTGATTCAACTACCAAATGATATGAGATTATATGCTTCCTAACTCCTCGTGAGTTTATTTACCTTTTATAATGGGTAATTGTGAAGCAAAGTTACAATAGGTTGTACATATGAAGTCTTCCAAGTGTGATGCTAATACACCAAGCTTATGTGAGGTGATCAAGTATGTAGGCTTGGGCTTAATTGCACCAACAGCTCCCCCTCAAGCCTAACATGTTTGATCTTCATTGCTTCTTGATCTCTTGCAACCTAATCATCAATTTAAACTTGTTCATCTTTGTTCCATCCAATGCTTTGGTAATTATATCTACACATTGCGACTGAGTTGATACATAGGATAATTGGATATCCTTGCTAAGTAATTTCTCCATAATATAATGATAGTGCACTTCAATGTGCTTAGTCTTGCCATGGTACATAGGATTAGCAGCCAAATAAGGTGAACTAGTGTTATCTCCAAAGATAATTGGAGTGTAGGAATGTATATCCAAATTTGCATATAATTGTTTAAGCCACATAGCTTCCTGAGTTGCATTTTCCAAACCTCTATATTCTACTTCTGTGGAAGATAAGGCCACAGTTGGTTGCTTCTTGGATGACCAAGATATGAATTTTGAACCAGCAAAAGATAGGTACCCTGAAGTGCTCCTCCTATCATCCTTGGGGCCAGCCTAATCTGCATCAGAATACATCTTTATGTCTATGTCAGAAGTAAAGGGGTAGAACAATCCCTCATTCATTGTACCCTTTAGATGCTTAAGCACCCTCTTTGCAGCTTCCATATGAGCCTTCCTGGGTACATGCATGAACTGACTCAATGTGCTTACTACATAGGCAATATCTACTCTTGTCAAAGTAGCATAATTAAGACTACCCACAAGTTGTTGATAGCTTGTAACATCTTCAAGTACTTCATGTTTACGTGAACTTAGCTTATGATTGATCTCCATAGGAATACCTGCAACTTTAGTGTTCTCCATCTTAAAATTTACTAACATATCATGTATGTACTTCCTTTATCTGATGAGTATACCTCCATCTGTATACACAAGTTCCAAACCAAGGAAGTAGGTTAACAACTGTAGATCACTTATTTTGAATTCCTTCATTAATTGAGCCTTGACCTGTTTCATACCATCAAAATCATTACCTATAATAATGATATCATCTACATAGACACATAAGTAGATAACCTCTGATTTATTCTTCTTAACAAATAAAGAAGAGTCTTCCTTGTTTGCCACAAAGCCTTGATCCTAGAAATAGGTAACAAGCCTATGGTTCCAAGCTCTAAAATCTTGCTTGAGACCATAGAGTGATTTTCTAAGCTTGCATACATAACCTGTTCTTTCTTCATCTTCAAAACCTGGTGGTTGTTCCATATATACTTCTTTTGATATCCAACCATTTAAAAATGCATTCTTGACATCTAACTGACATAAATTCCAATGTTTGGATGCAGCAAGACTTACCAATACCCTCATTGTTGGCATCTTTGCCACAGGTGAGAATGTTTGTTCATAGTCTACTCCATGTGTTAGGTCAAATCCTTTTGCCACTAACCTTGCCTTGTACCTATTTATAGAACCATGAGAGTTCTTTTTAATTTTGTATATCCACCTTAAACCAATTACCTTCACATCCGGCTTCTTGGGAACTAGATCCCAAGTGTGGTTTTTGTGCAATGCTTCCACTTCTTCCTACACGGCTTCTCTGCACTCTTTCATGCTCTTAGGCTCTTCAAATGAAGAAGGCTCCTCTGCCATAGAATCTTTAGTGATGTACATTGAGTGCTTTGTGACTAAGGATGTATAATATCCATACCTTATGGGATTCTTACTTTCTCTCTATGATCTCCTTAAAGATTGATTGGAAGACTCGGGTAGATCGTCTAATTGCTTGTATTTGAATTTGCCTCTTGACTTCCAAGCTTTGAAATCAATCTGCTCCTTATCCTCTGAGTTGATGTCCTCTAGTTGATGGTGATCTTGAGTGAGGGTTGGAAAATCAAATCATATGGTAATTTGACTTTCTTGAAATCATCTTCAAACCAAGAATTATTGTCATTAAATACTACATTCCTAATAACTATGAATGCATTGTTAGTGGGATTGTATAGTCTATATCCCTTTTGATTCTGATCACACCCAATGAATATACATTTCTCAGCCTTAGGGTCAAGCTTTCCTCTGATTTGTGATGGGATGTGTGCATAGGCAATGCACCCAAATATTTTGCAATGATCCAATGAAGGTCTCCTACCATTGGATACTTCATATGGTGTCATACCATCCAATGACTTGGATGGAAGCCTATTGACCAAATAGGTGGTTGTGGAAACAACCTCTACCCATAA
>CM035440.1:105143700-105208700 GCA_020310875.1 Ceratopteris richardii | reverse complement strand
AGAGAATGATATAGATGTTGTTTAACAAGGTTTTACACAAACCAACTTATAAACAAGATGCATGGGAGGATGTAGGTATTATCCAAAAATTTTAACATGAGTTAGAGAATGAGAAATGATCAATTTGAAGGCTTTTGATATTCAAGAGTCTCACACTTGGAAATCAATAAAGAAATAATTTAGAATGGATCTTAAAGAATGGTTTTGATTAAAAGGAATGTGCATATGATCATAAAGTTAAGTTGTTATCAAGGCCAGAGTCATTAGCTTTTTGAAGTAGAGAATATATCCTAAAGGAAATGTTTTGAGTACTCAAAGACATAAGGATCAAGGAATAATCAATTCAAAGATATTATGGAGGTTCTAAGATAATTGAAATAAGTAATCTGAACCAAGGTAATTGTTTTGAAGCTTCAAGGTAGTTCTGAGAATCCATATTTTCTAATAATCCATTTGTATTGGATTTTATTAAAACTCTATCTTAGATTTCACATTCATATTAGGTTTGACAAGGACGTAACACATGGTTAGAAGAAAGCATCCAGTAGCATGGGATTGCGGAAAGTATTTCGTCTTTAGAAGTTTTCTTCCATGGCCAAGGAGGAAAGGCTTCATTATTTGTCAATAACATTCTACATTAAAGTAGAAGGATAAGATATATCCTTGACTACATGGATTTGTCATAGGAAATATTTCTTCTTCCAAGAGATTATTAATAGGAGATTTTCTCTACATATATCAGATTTAATTATGGTATATTATTCTATTATATTGCATGGGAATAATGATTCATATCTAAGAGCAAAAAGGAAAAAAATGTAAGATTTATATTTCAAGGAAAAGAGGAAGATATAAGATTAACTCTTTTGATAGAAGTCAATATATTTTTCTCCTAGAGGTGAGCTCTATAGCTTCTTTTTAGGAGAGCATGTGTGATCTACTCCATGAAAATAAGAGATCATTAGAGCATATCTCTAGAGGTAGTAAACAAAAATCATTCTCATAAGGAAAATAAAGATAGATTTTGTTTAGGTAGGAATAACACTATTCTATCAAAGGAATTAGGGAGATCATTTAGAAAAAGTGGTCAAATTGCCATACATCAAGACCCTAGATGGATCATTGTTAATTTTGGTGATGGTATTTCAGTAAATGAAAAAGATCTAATCATTTGCGTTACAAGAACTCAAAAAATTGAGTAACGAATTTTCATTTTTGAGTTGAAAGATAAGTATGACCCTTAGAAGCATCATCCTTTACTTCGTGTATTTTAATAAGGAGGATTGCCAAGCACCATCGACGATATTTCTTGTTATGTGTTATCTATTTCTCAAAAAGAGAGGCTTCGAAATTAACATGGGAAACCTAAGGGGAAGAGAAAGACAAATGTTTGCACCACATGTCAATATAGGTTCTTCTAATAGAATGTAGCAAAATTTATATGGATGACCAATCAAAGGACCTCTTGGCTATTAGGATATATAAGTCTTGCTCCATGTCTATGAATTTCTTACATATGATCTGGGATGATGTACTTTTATTGGGCACAAGGATAATTCAACATAAAACTATTTCTTCTAAGTATAGTTATGGTTACGAATACATAGAATGGCATTAGGGAAAGTCTATCATTTTAAATAAAAAGAATATGTAAACACTTTTCGTATTTGGACTTATTCTATTTCACATGGTTTAATATCTTCAAAGTTTCCACTCTAGTTTTACACATTATTACTCGAACTAGGATACATCACATTATAGACTAATGTAATTAAAATGATTTTGATTTTATGGGACTAATAGTCTGGAAGCTAGGTGTCTAGCATGGGTGATAAGATACATTTACAACACATTTTCCCTCTTTTTTGCTTCCTTTCTAGAGATTCTTCTTAGGGCGTGATATAAATAAACAACATATATAAATGACTATGTAGATTGCACATAGGCAAAATTAGAGACAAGCATTGGAAATTCCTTTCCATATTTTGACATCGAGATGGAGAAAATGACAAACAAGATGTTGTAAAGTAATGTATAAGATCTTAGAGCTAAAATCAAAGGCTAATCAACATTTGGATATCAGCCACTCTTTTTTCTAGCATGTGGTGTGTGAAAAGGAATGGAGCACATCACTCAAAGACCAAATACATAATGGTTCAAAAAATATGAGGTATGACTAACACACGTTTATGTGTGATTTTTAATTTATTGATACCACTTGTCAACCAAGCACTCTTCTAAGTGTCCTCGTTTGCATCTAGAACACTATGTCATCGTCTACTACTACTACTACCACCACCACCACCATTACTCCTAGGACTACTACTACTACTACTACTACTACTACTACTACTACTACTACTACTACTACTAATAATAATAATAATAATAATAATAATAATAATAATAATAATAATAATAATACTACTATTGCTACTGCTACTGCTACTGCTACTGCTACTGCTACTACTTCTACTACTCCTACTACTACTACTACTACTACTACTACTACTACTACTACTACTACTACTACTACTACTACTACTACTACTACTACTACTACTACTACTAATAATAATAATAATAATAATAATAATAATAATAATAATACTACTACTACTATTGCTACTGCTACTGCTACTGCTACTGCTACTGCTACTACTTCTACTACTCCTCCTACTACTACTACTACTACTACTACTACTACTACTACTACTACTACTACTACTACTACTACTACTACTACTACTTCTACTACTACTACTACTCTCATGCACAAAGGAAACCATCGTGATTCCTAAACCTCTGATTCTTTGTGAGTTCTAGATCGCATGATTCATTTGGAACTTGGAGAAATCCATTCTTCCACTATGTTTAGAACATGCCAAACCCTAAAATTTACTATCTAGGTGCTAAATTTTCACATATGCCAAAACCGCATTTGAACCACCTTTGAACACCTTTATACGAAGGGCTTAGCCACATACATCCTCACTCTTGCCAATGCGAGCCTTGGGAGCTTAAGGAGTCACGATCTCCAAGTAAGGACTTTCCAAGTTCTAGTTCCAATTCTTGTCTTGATCCTTTTTCTAGTCCTCTCTAGTCTAGTTCTTGGACATCCTATCTTTTCCTCTTGTAATCCATAGTATGATATCTTTTCTAATTATCTCTCAGATCTCTTGGGTCATCTCTATTGGAGTTAGACGTCTGTGGAAGTATGTAAACAGCACAAGGAAGAAGAAGAAGCTTGGAGCACAACAAACAAGACTAAATGTATTACTAGAGAATGTACAAAGATAAGTAGCCCATTAGGGAAATAGGTGTATATACAAGCCAGGGGAAAAAAGCCTCCTAAAGAGGGTAAAAAGTGCCCCGACGGTCCTAGAGTGTTCACACACTTCACTACCTAAATATATCAACAAATCCCCCCTGGGAGTGATGCGGTGAACAACAAGATCGCACTCATGTATAAGGAAGTGCCAATTCATGTGGAAATCACTCCACGAAAGGAAGTAAGCCCAAAGCTTTGCGGAAATCTTCAAACTTCTCCCTAGGCAGAGCCTTCGTGAAAAGGTCTGCAATGTTCTCCTACGTGGGTACATATACCAAGCTGATCTCCCCAGCAGAGAACCTCTCCCTGACATAATGATAATGCACCTTAATGTGCTTAGTGCGAGCATGGAACACAGGGTTCCTCGCAACTGCCAATGCACTCTGACTGTCAGTGAAGATGGTGGTGGGAGAGGACTGACCAACACCCAAATCAGCCATAAGGCGTCTGAGCCACACACACTCAATAGTAGCTGTGAAAGCTGCCCTATACTCAGCCTCACAACTAGAAGTGGCCATAGTAGGCTGCTTCTTGCTCAACCAAGATATACATGAGCTACCAAGCATGAAGCAAAAGCCACTAGTGGAAACACGAGTGTCATAGCAACCAGCCTAGTCAGAGTCAGAAAAAGCATGCAAATCTGGCGGTAGTGATCCCCCCTTGGGATAAAACAACCCAAGTAGCGGAGTACCACTCAAGTAGCGAAAGATGCGCTTAACGGCCTGCCAATGCTTGACACCTGGGCAATGCATAAACCTGCTCATGTGTGAGACAACAATTTGAATATCTGGCCGAGTAATGCATAAGTAAATCAGGCATGCAACAACCTGCTGATAGAGGACAACATCAAATGCATCTCCAGCATCATGAAGACTCAATCGTAAACTTGTCTCCATAGGAGTGGCAATAGACTTACAGCCATCAAGGCCAAAATGCTTCAATAATGTGTCAATATATTTCGTTTGACACAAAGCCAATCCACCATCAACTTGCATAAACTGAATGCCCAAATAGTGATGCAAATGCCCCAAATCAGACATCTCAAATGAGGCATGCAAATCAGCCTTAAAATCAGAAATATGCTTCTCAATAGGACCAGTGAGAAGCATGTCATCAACATAGACAACAATGATCAGAAGCACATCATTAGCCCGCTTAACATATAAGGTGCTCTCAGTTGGACTGTTCACAAAACCATGTGCAATCAGATAGGCATGTACCTTCTCATACCAAGCACGTGGTGCTTGCTTTAAACCATATAATGCCTTCTTTAACCTGCACACCAGGTTTTCATGCCCTTTCTACACAAAACCACAGGGCTAAAAAACATACACTTCTTCATGCAAGTCACCATTCAAAAATGTACTTTTAATGTCCAAATGATGTACATTCCAACCATGATGGGCTGCAAGTGCACAGATGCTCCGAACAGTAGTCATACGACATGTGGGTGCAAAGGTCTGATCAAAATCAATGCCTCTTTCCTGTGCAAAACCTTTTGCAACAAGCCTAGCCTTATACTTGTACGATATGACAAAGGCACATCTAATTTGTTGTCACACAAAGTCTGCACCAGCCATTATGGCATAGTTTTTGTCTCCTCAATATCAGCTCTCTCATCAACAAGTGCATCATGTAAATCTGCATCAGAAATTGGACGATCTGCATCATTACATGAAACCTACAAAGGCTGAGAAGTTGCCTCATTAAGACCAGCAATAGACTGTCCACCTATAAAAAGAGGCATCAAAGGATCATACATGTCCTTGGAGCTAACAAATGTCTCCTTAGTACATGAAATCAATGGATGAATAGCATCTTCCACAAAAACAACATCACGGCTAACCAAAATGCGTTTAGTCTATGGATGATACAGACGATAGCCCTTACTTTCAGAACATTACCCAACAAAAATACATTTTACTGCCTTATCATCCAATTTTTTTGCGATGTTGTTCTGGCACTAGTGCATATGCCAAACAACCAAAAACCCGCAGATGAGCAACAGATGGCTTGCGATCATGCCAAGCCTCATATGGAGTGATAGACTGCAGCGCTTTAGTGGGACACCTGTTAAGTACATATGTTGCACACATGACAGCCTCAAGCCAGAAACTATGTGGTAAAGCTTGACTCTTGACCATACACCTCGCCATCTCCATGAGTGACCTGTTCTTCTGTTCAGCAACTCCATTTTGTTGAGGTGTATACGGCACTCTACACTAGTGTTTTATCCCACGTTCAGCTAGAAATGCATTAAAATTAGAAGACATATATTCCCCCCCTCGATCAGAACGGAGGGTGCCCATTTTACATCTTGACAGATTTTCAGCCAAAACCAAAAACTGTTTGAAGCACAAAAACTTCGGACTTTTCCCTCAATGGATATACCCATGCATGCCTAGAAAAATCATCAATGAAAGTCACGAAGTAAAGATAATTTCCAAAAGAAGGTGTGTTCATAGGACCACAGACATCACTATGTACAAGCTGCAATTTCTTCGTAGCCCAAACTGAACCATCTTTTGGAAAGGAGGAAACCTGCATTTTGCCCAAAATACAGCCTTCATATACATGTTTTCCAGGTGCCTCAAGCTTGGGCAAAGAAGACACCATATCAAATTTCTGCAGGCGTAGCAAACTAGCAAAATTCAGATGACCAAAGCGTGCATGCCAAAGATTTGCATCTAACATAGCCTGAGAATCATGAACTGCACATGCCGAATCATTCACAGATCTTTCATAGTCTATGAGCTTATATAGCCCATGACATAAAATGCCAGAAGCAATAATAACATCGCCATTTGACAAGCTCGAGTGAAGAGAAGAAACTACGCTGCAAGGTAATATGTTTGGTTGCCCCACTATCAAAGTACCAAACATCTGAGTCCACTGCAGACATGCACTGCTCATGAGAAGATGGTTCAAAAATACAAATAGTAGTAAATGCCCATTCTTCTTCCTACACAAGATTAGCAGACTCTATTTTTGGTGTAGAGGCTTCTAAAACAACCATTCCAACCTCCTTTTCCTTTGCCTCTTTTGCAGCCACTTTTGGACAGTTCTTTATGATATGATCATTCCCTTTATAGTACTTGCAAGACAATTTCTGCTTTTCTGATTTCTTCTCATCTTTATCCTGGTTCTTTGAATGTGGAGCATTTGCAGATTTCTGCTTACTAGTAGAAGAGCTCCATTTTCCTTTGCCCTTCTGACTAGTCAGGAAAGCTTGATCTGCAACACGCATAATGGACCTATTCTCCCTGGATTGATCTTCCTATAATAGAACAGAGAATAACTCCTCAAATGACAAGGCATTTGGATTGCCTTTCATCATCAATCGAAGAGTAGAAGCAAAACTCTGATATGAATCAGGAAGACCATTCAGAACGGTCTGCACAAGTGAGCTATTTGGTATAACCTCATTAGCAGAAATCAACTGTTCCTTCAAGTCTTTGATCTTTATTAGAAAACTATCCATAGAATCACCTTCATTCATGTGCTCACTCTCCAACTGTTTTCAGAGGTAAGCAACACGAGCCTCATTCCTAGCCTAGTACAATGTGGTAAGTGTATCCCAAGCATCCTTTGCTGTTTTGCAAGAGTGAATGTGAGGAATAATAGCACGTTTGACAAACAAAGCTATCAATGCATGTGCTTGAGCATCTCTGCCATCACAACGAATTTGCTCTACAGTAGGTGCAAAAGAAATAACAACACGAACAGGAATCCGCAGAATATCATCCTTGAGACCATCTCCATCAGTTTTGGCACGTGTATTTGCAGTACCTGTAGTTCCAGGTGTAATAGGACGTCTTTCAACACCCTGCACAATGTTCCATAGTCCTTTTGCAACCAATACATGTCGCATCATATAAGCCCATAATGGGTAGTTGGTATCATCCAACTTATCCTCAGCAGCCAACATATGGAATACATGACTGCTTTCAGCCATGGCCGGTGACTAAAATACCTTGATGCAGAAAATTAACTCTATCTCAAAAAGTTGAACAAAACTGCCCAGACGAGTTCTGCTAAACCTGTAGCAGACTTCGAGACGCTTATACTGGCAAATCGAAACAGGTATATACCTTTGGCACAAAAAGACGAAAAAGCTTGCACAAGTGTTGCGATAGTGCATTCAGAGGCCGAAGCGAGCTCATAAACACCCTGAGTATGCTCACCAAATTTCATGCGAATCTGAGACTACAACCGGAGGAGTGTCGACGATGCCGTAGATGAAGCGGCGACCTGCTCTGATACCAATTGTTGGAGTTAGACGTCTGCAGAAGTACGCGAACAGCACAAGGAAGAAGAAGAAGCTTGGAGCACAACACACAAGACTGAATGTATTACTAGAGAATGTACAAAGATAATTAGCCCATTAGGGCAATAGGCGTATATACAAGCCGGGGGAAAAAAACCTCCTAACGAGGGAAAAAGTGCCCCGGCGGTCCTAGAGTGTTCACACACATCACTACCTAAATATATCAACAATCTCTAGTCATGTTATCCTTGCCTATTAGTCTCGAGTTGTGGAACATCTGTATCAACTACATATTCTTGTATTATTTCCCCTACATGGTTGATTTTGTAATCCAAAGTATAATTTTAAAATCTTCTCTAGTCTAGTGAGAGGGCACAATCTAATGCTCCACTAACATTTTTGCAAGACTAGCACAGGCATCATGGAACACGTATGTGCAGATTGTTGCATCACTTCATAGTCTTCAACAAGCCAAGGATCTAACTCATCGACAAGCACAAGTCAAGATGGGACATCCTATGCATATAGGTGCTCTCATCCAAGAACTACAAGAACGAATTGAGAATCTTCAAGAAAATCAAGGAAGTATTCAAGTGAATCAACATCCTAGTTGATCCTTCATGAAGGAACCCAAGATTTTCATGCCAAAAAAGTTTGATGGTGATCACATGAAGTTTTGTACGTTCCTACAATAAGTCAAACTCTACATCATATGCAAACCCAAGTAGAAGAAAGACTTTGTCAACAAAAACCCTTCCAACCTACTCCTAGAGAAGATCTTATTCCTAAACCTATGCAAATAGATGTGACTAGGTTCCAACCTCTAACCCCACAAGAGAATAGATAACGAGAGATAATAAGCTATGCCTCTATTGTGGAAACCTTGGGCATATTCTCATTAATTTTCCCAACAAGAGAACAAACTCTAGTGTCGTTGTCATCCTTGTAGTGTATGGAAACAAGGAAGCCGAGTTGTAAAGGAAAATGTACAGGTGGACCATGATATAAGAACGGATCCCATAATTTTAACAACAAACATAGAAACGTATCATGCCCTTGTCAAGTTAATCATGCCAAAGAAGACCCTTTCCTTTATAGCCCTAGTAGATTTAGGATCCTCCTCATGTTTCATGAATGAAAGATTGGTTACAAAACACAAGATTCTAGTATTACGAAAGAACAAACTAGTAGTAGCTAAATTAGTAGATGGATGACCTCTAGCATCTCGGAATATTAACCACGCCATTAAGGGTACACCTTGGTGAACATGATTCCCACATATATTTCAATGTAATATTAAGTCCAAAAAAGCCTTGTTATCTTTGGAATGCCATGGCTAAAGAAACATAATCTAGACATCAGTTGAGAGAAGAAAAGAATAATGTGTCAAGAAATAAAAAAGAAACACATATATGTAGGAGCCAAAGCCTTCATGCATGCAATAAGAAAGGAACGGACATATATGATAAATGCCATACTAGCTCAAGAGCCCAAGAAAGATGTGAATATCAAGATTTTCAAGATGTCTTTTATAAGAATAATGTAGATATCTTTCCAAAGCATATACCTTATGAGTGTGCCAGAGAACTTCAAGAGGGTGCACAACCACCCTAGACAAACTTATACAATTATGTAACAATATTAATGAGAATATATCCAAGGGATTTATCAAACACACAAAGTCTCGTGAAGGAGCCCCTATCTTATTCATAAAGAAGAAGGATGGGACTCTTTGAATGTTATGATTTACCTCCAATGGTGTGGTTGAAGGCTTGCAATCCTCCATGTTGAACTTGACCAGAAGATTCTTCAAGTATCTCTCTTGTGTAACATATACTCCATGTTGAGTATATACAATCTGCATTCCTAAGAAATAAGATAAGTTTCCCAAATCACTCTTAAACTCCTTCCCTATTTGTTTCTTAAGTTCATTGATTCCTTGAGCATCTGTACATGTGACAATAATATCATCAACATAAATACACATGTATATGTATCCATTTTCACTTGCCTTCACTAGCAAGCTACTATCTGCCTTTGATGCCTGAAATCCACATTCATTCAAGAACTTAACAAGCCTGTAATTCCATGCTCTTGGGGCTTGCTTCAGGCCATACAAAGCTCTCTTGAGCTTACACACATAATCTGATCCAATTGAATCCATGAAGCCTTCTGGTTGCTCCATGTATACTTCATCTGCAATGTATCCATTCAGGAATGCATTCTTCACATCTAATTGTGATAACTTCCATCCTTTACAAGCAGCAATAGCAATCAATGATCTAATTGTAGACATCTTAGCAATAGGACCAGAGGTTTCATCATAATCTACCCCATAAGTTTGAGCATAACCTTTGACCACAAGTCTAGCCTTGTATCTAGACACCTTACCATCTACAAACCTTTTTGTTTTATACACCCACTTACAACCAATGACTTTCTGATTCTTTGGTCTTGGCACCAACTCCCATGTTTCATTTTCAAGTAGAGCATCATACTCTTCTTGCATTGCCTTCTCCCAATTCTGTTTACCTTTAGCTTATTCATATGTGATTGGATCCTCTTTTGTCTTCACAATGTAAGCATAATCTTTTGTTGTTAGAAAAGATGTATCATAGCTATACGTGATAGGCTCTTTTCTTTCCCTTGAGGATCTTCTAACCTCTACACTTCTTGAAGTCTCAGCCACATTTGATTCTGGATCAAGTCTTGGCCCATCTTCAACATTATCCTGCAATTTACTTTTATAATCAACATCATCAATATCTTCTTCATACACATTTACTTTTGCCTTCCCTTTCCTTTGTATTTCTTCAACACCTGCATAATCATTTGTTGAACCTGTATACCATGTGCTTTGCTCATCAAATGTAAAATCTTTGGTAACAAGAAATTGCTTTGTGGATGGACTCCACAATCTGTAACCCATCTATCTATCATCATACCCAATAAACACATACTTCTCTGCTTTGGGTTCTAGCTTATGTCTCAATTGTGAAGGAACATAAGCATATGCTAAACATCCAAATACCTTACAATGATCAAGAGTAGGTTTCTTACCCCACCATGCTTCATAAGGAGTTCTTCCATCCAAAGCTTTACAAGCTAACCTATTCACAAGGTATGTTGGTGTGTTAATAGCTTCTGCCCATAAGTAGTTTGGACAATTCTTTTCCTTCATCATTGCTCTTGCAAACTCTACAAGAGTTCTATTTCTCCTTTCTGCAATTCCATTCTGTTGAGGAGAGTACCTGCAAGTTACTTCTCTCTTTATACCTCCATTCCACAAATATTCATCAAACTCTTTAGAGAAATACTCTACCCCTCCATCTGATCTCAACCTCTTGAGCTTTTGTCCTGTAATCCTTTCTGCATAATCATGATAATGCTTGAATGTCTTGAAGACTTCTGATTTGTCCTTGATTACATATAAAGTAATCCATCTCGTTGCATCATCAACAAACAACACATAATATCTGGATCCATTTATGCTATAGTCCATTGAAAGAACCCATACATCTGTATGAATCAATTCAAGCATATTTGAATACTTGTACCCTGATTTATTGTATGAACTTTTGTGTGCTTTACCTAATTGACAAGCTTCACACTTGTACACCATGTGTTGCCCTTCAACTTTTGGCAAACCAAGCACCACATCATTCCTTGACATTTCCTTTATGGCTCTCTCATTGAAATGACCTAGCCTTTTATGCCATAGGTCTAACTCAGACATCTTTTGACTTCCATAAGTAAATAGAGCATGTCCCACATTACCTTGGACTTTGAGAGTAAACAACCTTCCTTCCTTTTTACCTGCAATAATGTTTCTATATCCCTGATTTGGATCTTGCACATAGACACCATCATTTTGAATTTGACTTCATATCCCTTCTCCACAATTTGCCCTACACTTATCAAGTTTTTAGGAATAGTAGGAACATAAAGTACCTTGCTCAAGAGTGTACTTCCATTCTTTGTCTTCACTGATCCAATACTTTCCACCTTGTGCTTGGTGTTGTCACTTGTTTGAACTGTATGCCCATTCACCTTTGCTTCCATATCAGTCATCAGTGATATATTGCCACTCAGATGATTGCTACATCCTGAGTCAATATAAAACACCCTTTGATCTTCTCCTACTAATTCATGAGTTGCATTCAAGATGAGAGTCATATCATCCTTCTGATATAATGCATAATTATAATAATTATTGTTGAAGGATTGAGATTGAAAGCTTCTTCCAGCTCCTCTAGCATATGATGTCCTACCACCTCTTCCTCTGAAGTTGCCTCTTTGGTTTCTGCCTCCTCTACCTCTTTGATTAAAACTCTGATTATTGCTTCCACCATTTTGATTGTTATACCAAAAATCATTTTCCAAATGATTGATTCTGCCACAAATCCAACAAGCTTTAGTATTATCTTTGTTCTTACCTCCTCTTCCTTTACCTCTGAAGTTCATCCTTCCTTTTGTAAAGTTAGCTTGACTTGAAGTTCCTTCATCATCAGCTGACTCCTTCCCTTTGCCATTCTTTTTCTTGTCCTTGGAGTACATAGCTTGGCTTGCACTCCTATCATTGTCTCCCTTAATTTCCTGCTCAAAAGTTAGCATGTGTCCTAGCAATTGATTAAGATCAGGAGTAAAGTGATCTAGTGACAATTCTATGGACAATATGAAAGGCTTCCACTTCTCATCTTCTCTCAGACCTGTAAGTATTTGCCTTACCAAGTTATCCTCTTCAATGTCTTCATCTACTGATCCCAAGCTATCTACAATATCCTTCATTCTTGCCACATAATCAGAAATTGATTGTGAGCTCATCTTCTTAAAGGTTGTAAACTCTGCCCATAATGAAGACTTCCTTGACTTGGTTGTATTTTGAAAATGCTCTTCCAAAGCATTCCACACATCTGTTGTAGTTTCTAATCCTCTGATATGAGGAAGAAGATAATCATTTACAGCCACGTAAATGATGCTCCTAGCTTGAGCATCCTTTTCATCCAATTCTTCAAACCTGCAAGTTCCGCTGGATAGTTCTCCCTATCTAGCTTATCAATCAGCAAGCTTTCTCCCATCTTTGATCTTCTGTGTCTGAAATTACAATGATATATGATGATAAACTCTACCTTTGATATGAAGCTTTGATCTTTATTGATCCTTCGAACTCGTACTCTGTACTTCTGCAGATTATCTTCAAAAATTTGTCCTTGTCCACCTTCAATTAGAAGGAACTTCAATACCTACAACAGTCGGGACTTCCAATGCTCTTTACTTCACTTGTATTGCACCTTCTGCTCTGATACCATTGTTGGAGACTTCTTAATCTCCAAAGGTCTGATCTATACTGATCTAAGAACACTTCTATATCAGTTATGGATCAAACTTTACACAAACATTGTCTTCTTTTATCAAAACTTTCACTAACACTTCTCTAAGTAAAGAAATTTCTTCTTCAGAAAGTCTGCTTCAGAAATCGACTTCATTTCCTGCACATATCTTCAACTTTCTTCAAACCAATGATGCACACATCTTTAGAATACCTTTGCGCAATCATATCAACCATTAGTTCATCAAAAAAATCATTAAAAATTTAATTTGATCCTTAAGATCAAAAGTATGTCAGAAACTGTCTTTCTGAACAAGCGACTTTGACATAGGTAACTTCTAAGGTTGTTTTCTCACAGCACAGATCCCCTTTTGCTAAATGCTTTTAGCCATAGCTTCCTTACCTTCTAACTTAGATTTTGAATGCTCACTCATCAGAAACTTTACACTGTGCACTGAGATCTAAGCAAAGCATTGACACGAAAAGTGCGGGACTCTGAGAGATCATTTGCAGACTTTACATATACATATTCCTATTGATTATACTCACAGCAGAAGAAGAATTAGACCATGAAACTTTGAACATAGCTTCATTAACTGCAAGATTAGATGTGTACAAAACGATTTTTGATCCACATGATCAGATTGAGAGAAATCTACAAAATACTCGTCGCTATTTTCTAAAGATGACTCTCTTCACATCTCTCTCTATGACACTTGTCTTCTAATGACTCTCACATGTATTTCTTTACATCAATGACTTATATACATATGGTTCTAGACTTATTCCATATCTATTACATTACTCCTTATCATCCTAATGATTATTTATACTCATATTACAAGAATTTCCAACTGTAATATACATATGTATACAGGTTTCACTTCTGAGATCTCTTCACTTCCTCAAGTGACTTCTTGAACTTCAATCTGATCTTTGACATGCTTCAAGCTCTTTGTAATCATCAATTTGTGATTGCTTTGTTCCAACGCTAGATGCTTCCAATCATGTAGTAGGATGTGTGCTAGCACAACCCACAGGTGAAGGAAACCTAGATTTGCCCATCGCATATGCTAGCAGGCAATTGAATACTGCTAAACGAAACTATACCACAATCGAAAGGGAAGATTTAGGCATGGTATATGCTATGAAGAAGTTTAGACATTATCTATTGGCCAACAAGTTCAAATTCTTCACCGATCATCAAGTTTTATTTTATTTTTTCAATAAACCTTGCAATACAGGATGCTTAGTAAGATGGTTCCTCTTACTAATGGAATATGACTTTGAAGTTGTTGTCAGAAAGGGAAGGACCCACCTTAGGGCAGATCATCTTTCTCGCATCACTTCAATAGAGTCACCACAAGGAGTGTCTGATGAATACTACCTAGCTTTGGTAGAATTTATGAGATCAGGAACACTACCTAGCGAGGCTAGTATAGATAGCAAGAGCAAGGAAGCAATCCACCGCCAAGAGCTACTCACAATCAACTGTGATAACCTCTTTTGAGCAGCTCACAATTTTTGAAAGCTCAACTATACACTCTCATGTTGGAATCAAGGAAGAAGTATATATAGAGGGACTAAACATGAAGAATGGGACAAGCAACCCCGCTACAAGTGGAAGACAGACCGCTCTGGTGGAGACATGAGGAACTCTACCTCTCAAAGTACTACATGGAACAACACTACAACAAGGGTCTGTCAAGGACGATAGAATCTAGAGGGGGGAGTATTGAAACTCAAGGTTAAGGACAAAGCATGGAAGCGCATCAAAGAAGTGGACACACAAGAAAAAGGAGCATGTAGGGAGCTCCAAGAAGCACATGTCAAAGTTTCAAAAGAAATCCCTATAAATATAGTGATTTTTATCACTAAAAACCATTGTAAATACCATTTTCCAGTTCTGCAACTCCACTTTGTTCAAGCCAAGGAGTCCTCTAGCTTGAGGAGTATTAGAACTATCATCCTGCCAATTTTCGTAATGTTTAGACTTTGTTTGAGCCCCCAAATAAGCCCTGGAACCTATTTTTTAACTAAGCCAGACACTAGGTCTAGACACGGCCAAAACCACTCAAAAAACTATAAAAAGGGCTGGAGAGCTCATTTTTGAGGTTAGATTGTTGTAGATTTGAGCTTTGTAAGACAGTTCTTTTGTAATTGAAGATCTTTCATTGTTCCACTCTTTGCTCTTACTTTGTGTGCATGTGTGTGTATGTGTGTGCATGCTTGTATGCTTTGACTCACGCACTTGTGCCATCACTTGCTCACGGTCTTCATATCGGTCCTCACATCTCCACGGATTGACATTTATGAGTGTATCTCCTCACGTTGGTACTTGCCATTCTGCTAGAGTGACAATGACCAAGATGAAAGAGAAAAGGATTACAAACTATGGAAGTCAAGAGGCAAAGCAAAGATGCAAGAGGTTGGAGAATGCTCCAAACAAGCACCTAGAAGATCACCAAGAGAGAAGAAACAACCAAAACGCTATGGATATGATTCCACATTTGTTACGAAGCATTCAATCTACTTGGAAAGAGACTCTATTTCAGAGGGACCCTCAACCTATGAAGAGGCAAAGGGAAACTCTAATCGGGAAATGGCCATGAAAGTCACAATCACTAGGTTTTGAAAACCCTAATCATCCATCTTATGTTTGCAGACTTAAGAAAGAATTGTATGGATTGAAACAAGCTCCTAGAGCTTGGAATTACAGGTTGGTTACATACCTTCAAGATCAAGGGTTCAGACCAAGCAACTCAGATCCTTTTCTATTCATCAAAAGGGATCATGATGAGGTTATCTATCTATGTGTATATGTAGATGATATTATTGTGAGAGGTGATGATGTGAATGGAATTCATAGGATCAAGAGGCACATGCAAGAGGAGTTCAAAAATAGTGACCTAGGTGAGCTCACATATTTCCTAGGTATGTAGGTGATATACAGTGATGAAGGAATGTATCTGACTCAGAGAAGATACATTCAAAATCTTCTTCTCAAGTTCAAAATGAAGAATACTAAACCTGCAGGTACACCTTTGGAGATGAATCACAAGCTTAGTGTTTATAGAAAATTGAAGACATTAAAGAGTATCAAATCTTGGTAGGTAGCTCAATATATGCTACTCATACAAGGGTGGACATCTCATATAGTGTGGGAGTGCTTAGTTAGATTGCACACTCGCCAAGAAGACCACCCATGGATGCAGCTAAGAGAGTGCTTAAGTATCTCAAAAGCATAATCAATGAAGGTATATTCTATCTTTACTCTTGAGATTTGGATATCAAAATCTATTCGGATGTAGATTGGGCAAGAGCTAAGGATGATAGAAGAAGTACTTTTGATTACTTAGCATTTGCAGGTTCAAAGCTAGTGTCATGGAGTTCCAAGAAGCAACCAACAATTGCTTTATCCTTGACCGAAGCAGAGTACAGAGCTTTGAACATAGCAACTCAAGAGGCAGTATGGTTAAAGGCACTGGATACAGATTTGGGACTTATGAGTTCCAAACCTCACATATTTGGAGATAATGTACTTTCCATGCATCTAGCGACAAACTCTATTTTCCATGCAAGAACCAAACACATAGAGGTGCATTACCACTTCATCAGGGAGAAGCTCCTGGCAAAGGAGATTGAAATTTCTTTTGTTCCAACTGAAAAGAAAGTAGCATTTATGATGACGAAGGCATTTGATGGAATAAAGCTTTGTAGATTCAAAGCTATAGCAGGTATTCAACCTATCAGAGAATGAAGACTCAAGCATACTTTAGCTTGAGGGGGAGGTGTTGGGACATCAAGCTTGTACTATGCTTGAGGTGAATTTGATCTACATCAAAGGCTATCACGTCAAAAGAATATCCGTTGGAGAGTTCCTTTTTATGCTCACTTATTGTATTTTTTAAAAAATCTTTTTCATGGATCTTTTACCACTGTAAAAGCTTTGAGCTTTACACATGTAAAATTAGAAAAAGAGAGCCCAAATCCCACAAATTTGTGGTGGTTGAGTTGCATTTAATCAAGCAATTAATCACATAAAAGTAGATCAAACTAGATTATCACTTTTCCTAGATTGTATGAAAGTGAATTATTCCCTCCACCAACCATTCCCACCTTCCTTTGAAATCAAAATCCAAGTTGTGGAGCACTTCTAGAGTCTATAGAAAGACTTGAAATCACTTTTACAATACATGGAAGCAATATACATACACTTGTGACCATCATTGTCTTGCTCCTTCAATTTTCTACATCATCTTCTTCACCAATAGTTATCTTGGAGAGGCTGCTGCTCTCTCTCTAGAGCCCCCCATTGAGTGCAAGATATATCACTTGAGAAGTATTAGTGTTTAATTTATGCCTTTACATTTTCATAGCATTTGATTCAGTAGATTAGGAGAATTTGTAGTTTTTGTGTCTCGAGGTCAATCTCTGTGTATTCCTGAAAAATAGGAAGTACCACCATAGAGTGTCTGATTCATTCCTATAGCATATTTTGCTTATTTCTTATACTTTTGTGCCCTCTATACACTTAGACCTATGTGTATCGTCCCATGAAAGGAGTTTTTCTAATTGTAATCACGCTCGTTGCTATGGGCATTTGAAGTTCATTGTCTCTTCCATAGATAGTAAGTTTTTGAGCTAGTCAACTCGCGAACCTATCTGTTTTGTATCGACTCCTTCTCCATGATGCTCCAAAGTACATAGTGCATTTCTTTGCACTTATCGCATGCCTATAAGGTCTATTTGAGTCTCCATAAGCTCAAGGGCTGGTCTTGTGCCGGTTGGCTAGACCAAAGTTCATCGCTTCGAGACTCACGTTTCTACCTCCTACAAGCTTCTCCAAGTTCCTTCTTCTTCTTCTTCTTCTTCTTCTTCTTCTACTACTACTGCTGCTACTACTACTACTACTACTACTACAACAACAACAACTACTACTACTACTACTACTACTACTACTACTACTACTACTACTACTACTACTACTACTACGACTACTACGACTACTACGACTACTACTACTACTACTACTACTACTACTACTACTACTACTACTACTACTACTACTACTACTACTACTACTACTACTACTACTACTACTACTACTACTTATAATAATAATAATAATAATAATAATAATAATAATAATAATAATACTATCACCACTACCACCACCACCACCATCACGAGTAATACCACTACTAACACTATTACGAGATCTACCACTACTCCTACTACCATTACCAAAACTACTACTACCACTACCACAACAATTGCTACAACCACCACCACCACACTCAAAAGACAATAACAACAACCAGCACCACCACCACTACTACTACTACTACTACTACTACTACTACTACTACTACTACTACTACTACTACTACTACTACTACTACTACTACTACTACTACTACTACTACTACTACTACTACTGCTACTATTACTACTGCTACTGCTGCTACCACTACTAATACTACTATTCCTACTACTATCACTACCACTACTGGTACTACCACTACCACCACTACTACTACTACTACTACTACTACTACTACCACTACCACTACCACTACCACTACCACTACCACTACCACTACCACTACCACTACCACTACCACTACCACTACCACTACCACTACCACTACCACTACCACGACCACTGCAACCACTACCACTACTACTACCACTACTGCTATCGCTACCACTACCACTATGACTACCACTACCACTACCACTACCACTACCACTACCACTACCACTACCACTACCACTACTACCACCACTACCACTTCCACTACCACTACTACTACCACTACTACTACTGCTACTACTGCTGCTACTACTACTACTACTAGTACTACTACTACTAGTACTACTACTTCTCATGAGGAAGGAGATAAGGAAGAGAGCTCACATACTCACACTCAGAATCAAGGAGGAGCACACACATAGATTGAGGCAAGGAAGAACAATCTTCTTCTTCTTCTTCTTCTATTACATAAAAGAAATATACAGGAATGACCTAAAAACAACAATACAATAAGTGCAATATATAAAGAAGAGTACATAAGGAAAATTCCTAATGTCCATAATGACTAAGCTGGCAAGAAAACAAATGTTAACTCTCTATAGATAAATCTAGTAAATCTCAGTAAAGTATCCCTGACATATGTTGACATATAGAGAAATGAAAAAAATGATACGTGTCATCTTATATCATCACATGTTGAGCTTGATATTGCAACACTCCCCCTTAAGCTTAACCTCATGTCCTATAATCCAATCTTCGTCTAAAACATCTTTAGCTTCTCTACACCAAGTGCTTTAGTGAAAATATCAGCAACCGGCTCATCCATTCTCACATAAGCAAGATCGATATCACCTTCTAATACCTTCTCTCTCATGAAGTGATAATGTACCTCTATATGCTTTGTTCTAGCATTAAAAACTGGATTCTGTGCTAAATGTATGCTGCTAAGATGATAACAATAGATGGTGATAGGCTTTTCCAATTCCACACCTAAATCTACAAGTAGCATCTCTAGCCATGATGCCTCACATGTTGCCATTGCATCACCTCTATACTCAACCTCCGTACTCGACAACGCAACAGTGGGTTGCATCTTACTACTCCATGTTATAGTTGCACTCCCAAGTGAGAATAGAAGGCCGCTAGTAGATCTTCTATCTCAAATGCTACTAGTGCAATTTGCTTTGGTGTATTCATGATCCTGCAAATCTACACCTGCTTCATAAAAAAATGCATAACACTAACATAACGTAGAACACACCTCAAAGCATCTAAATGTGGCTTCCTGGGAACCTGCATAAATTGACTTTTAAGTCCAAGAGTGTAGCTTAGATCAGGTCTTGTAATTGTGAGATATATCAGACTTCCCACAATTTTCCTCTACATAGTAGCATTTTCCAATGCTTCACCTGATGTAGTATCCAACTTCAAATTTTGATCTAAGGCATAAAAATCGGCTTACAATCAACCATAGTAGCATATTGCCTTTGTGACATCCATATACCTATTTCTGTATGTAGAAACTCAATGCCGAAGAAATAGCACAACACAACAAGATCTTTCATGTCAAAGTCCTACATAAGAAGTTGTTTCACATCTTTAATGCTTTCTTAATTGTCACCACCTACAATCAAGTCATCAATGTAAATAGCCACAATGATGATGCCATCATCACGCTTCCTTGCATATAGTGAATGATCTGCATCACACATAGAAAAGCCAATGGTAATTAACTAATCATCAATCCTTGCATGTCATGCATGAGGAGCTTGCCTAAGCCCATACAAAGCCTTTTGCAGCCTGCAAACATATGCATTGAATCTTCATAACCTTGTGGTTGGTCCATATATACTTCTTCTTGTAACTCACCATGTAGGAATGCATTCTTCACATCCATTTGATGAAAATTCTATCCTTTTTCTCTGGGTAATGCAACAAGTGCTCTGATAGTTGACATTTTAGCTACAGGGCTAAATGTTTCCTCATAATGAATGCCATATGTCTATGCATATCCTTTTTCTACCAATAGTGCTTTGTATCTGCTTATGATACCATCAACATTGTGCTTTACCTTGTAAACCCAATTGCAACCTATGGGTTTCTTTCCTTGGGGCCATGGAGCCAACTTGCATGAGTCGACTCCACAAATGATGGAGAGTGTTGATCTCCAAAAGAACAACCTACTCTTGAATTTTGAGCACCTCTATATCAAGAGTAAGTCAAAACCTTCACCAATTTAAAAGATCAATGAACAAATATCAAATTCTTGAACAAACTGTGAAGAAGGAGATTACTCAGAAAGTCTGCTGCATATATCTTTCTCATTAACTGAGTAAATGTGTAAAGTTTTTTATGAAACTTTGCACGACGTGTCGTCTAAAGATTGCGCACCTTCTCCAAGTCAAATCACTCTAAAAGATTCAGTAGATCTTGAGAAATCTACTTCACAAGTTACCTATGTCTAAATCTGCACTTTTGAGAAGTCGATTTGGACACCCCAACTTCTTAGCTTTGGTTCTCCTAATGTCGAACCCGTTTGATCAAATCCTTTTAGCTGTAGATAGCTTATCTCTCAACTTAGATTTTGAGCTATCATATGTGTAAAAATTTACACTATGCACTGAGCACTACTCATTTCATTGAACTCAAAATCTGCGCCTGTTTCAGGAGACTGTGAACACTCTTTACATATGAATGTTCCTACACACAATTCTCTTAACCTGATTACAATTAGATTCTCAAAATCTAGCCATAGATTGATTAACTATGGACTTAGACATCTCCAAAAGGAATTCACAAAAGATATACTACACGAGGAGAAAACACAGAAACATCGGGTGCAACTTTTCTTCTATTTCTCAGAAATTTACAACTGAGTGATAAGAGAGACTTCTTCACATTCCTATGAACTCTAATGAGTCTTACAACTTACAAATGCACTATTCTCATACTCTACTGTTGTCTCCTCTATTGTCTCTCTTATTGCCCTGACATTTTTCCAAAGTATTTTGTAGGCAAATATGTACAAGCTTGTAACTAGACAAAAGTATAAGTGATCTATGTCTTCACTAATGTACATATGTGTACATATCATTCATCCTATGAATGTAACCTCCTTCTTTGCTTCAAGACTTGATCTTATCTCCATCTTTTTGTCTTCCAAACTTCAATTGGTGATTGGTCTGCACCAACAGCTCCCCCTCAATCATCAATTGATGTTTCTCTTATCTTCTTTATGCCTGCCATGTCTTTGAACTTCTGTAATTTTGGTCCATCTAAACTTTTTGTAAGCATATCAGCTATCTGATCTTTTGTTGAAGTATGTATAACTTCAATCTCCTTATCCATCACCTTCTCTCTTAGAAAGTGATACTGTATCTCAATGTGTTTGGTCCTGGCATGAAAACAGGATTAGCAGCTAGATATAATGAACTCATGTTATCACCATAAATGATAGGTATGCTCTGTATAGTGTCAAAACTCTTCATGAGAGTCTTAAGCCATATCACTTCTTTTGCAGCTTCAACCATGCCTTTGTACTCTGCTTCTGTAGATGACAAAGCAACTGTATGTTGCTTCTTTCAGCACCAGGAGATTAACTTATCTCCCACATAACACATGTATCGATAGGTTGACCTTCTATCATCTGGATTACCTGCCCAATCTGCATCACTATATATTTTGATATTTGTATCTTATGTAAATCCATAATACAAACCTTCTTTGAGTGTTCCCTTAATGTACCTCAACACTCTTTAACCTGCAATCCAATGCTCTTTCCTAGGACAATGCATGAATTGAGACAAAAGCCCAACTCCATATGATAAATCAGGTCTAGTTAATGTAGCATAGATAAGACTACCAACCAAACTCTGATATTGCTTCATGTCCTTGAACTCTTCACCTCCAAATCTGCTTAATTTGTGATTCACTTCCATTGGAGTAGGTGCTACCCTGCAATCATTCATTTTAAACTTGATTAACAAGTTTCTCAAATACCTTTCTTGAGTCACATACACTCCATGTTGAGTGTATGAAATCTCCATGCCCAAGAAGTATGACAAGTCTCCCAAATCACTGATTTTGAACTCTTTCTCCATTTGCTTCTTTAGGCTTTGAATGCCTTTCTCATCTGTACCTATAAGAATGATATCATCAACATATATGCACATGTAAATAAACCCATCATCACTTGCTTTGACAAGCAAGCTACTATCTGCTTTTGATACTTGAAATCCAAGTTCTTTTAGGAGCTTTACAAGTCTATAGTTCCATGCCCTTGGGGCCTGCTTCAAGCCATATAAAGCTCTCTTGACCTTACACACATAATCTGGATATCTTCCATCTCTGAATCCTTGAGGTTTCTCCATGAAAACTTCATATGAAATGTAACCATTCAAAAAAGCATTCTTCACATCTAATTGACACAATTTCCAACCTTTACATGCAGCAATTGCTATAAGTGTCCTGATGGTTGTCATCTTTGCCACAGGACTATAAGTCTCATCATAATCAATACCATATGTCTGAGCAAACCCTTTCACAACAAGTCTAGCTTTGTACCTAGACACACTTCCATCTGCAAATCTTTTTGTCTTATAAACCCACTTACATCCAATGATCTTCTGGCTATTTGGCTTTGGAACCAAATCCCATGTTTGATTCTCCATCAATGCATCATATTCTTCCTGCATAGCTTTCTCCCAATTTTCCTTACCTTTTGCCTCTTCATATGTAGAAGGGTCTTCATCTGCCTTTACCATGTAAGCATAATCTTTGGTAGCCAAAAAGAAGTATCATAGCTATACCTTATAAGTTGCCACTTGTGTCTTGTAGACCTCCTGAGTTCTCCACTTCTTGAGGTTTCTGGTTCTTCACATTCAGGATCAAATCTTGGTGTTTCTTCCACTTCAACCTGCACTTCATTATTCTCTTGCTCATCAAATATCTGAATCTTTGATTTACCTTTCCTTTGGCTCACAATTTCTTCATCATCTGTATTAATATTGATAGTACCTGCATACCAAGTACCTTGCTCATCAAATGTAATATCTTTTGATACAAGAAAATGTTTTGTGGATGGATTCCACAACCTGTATCCCATCTGCTTATCATCATAACCAATAAACACATATTTTTCAGCTTTAGGTTCCAATTTGTGCCTTAATTGTGATGGCACATATGCATAGGCCAAACATCCAAATACTTTGCAATGATCTAATGTAGGTCTCTTACCCCACCATGCCTCATATGGTGTCATACCCTGCAAGGCTTTACAAGGTAGCCTATTGACCAAATAAGTAGCTGTATTTATAGCCTCAGCCCACAAATAATTTGGGCAATTTTTCTCCTTCATCATGGATCTTGCAAACTCAACAAGAGTCCTATTCCTCCTTTCTGCTACACCATTTTGTTGAGGAGAGTACCTGCAAGTAACCTCTCTTTTTATACCTGCATTCCACAAGTAATCACTGAACTCATTAGAGAAATACTCTCCCCCTCCATCTGACCTTAGTCTCTTCAATTTATGTCCTGTAATTCTCTCTGCATACATATGATAATGTTTGAAAGTATTGAATACTTCTGACTTATCTTTGATCACATAGATAGTCATCCATCTGGTAGCATCATCAACATAAATCACATAATACCTTGAGCCATTGATACTGAAGTCCTTTGATGATCCCCACACATCTGTGTGTACCAATTCAAGTTTCTCTGAATACATAAACCCATGCTTAGAATAGGGCTGCTTATGAGCTTTACCTAATTGACATGCCTCACATCTGTATGTCATATGTTGACCTGCAACATTAGGCAATCCAAGCACTGAACCATTATTAATCATGTCTTTAATACCTCTTTCATTGAAATGTCCAAGCCTCTTATGCCAAAGATCTAACTCAGAGATCTTATGTCCTCCATAAGTGAACAAGGCATGACCAACATTACCTTGAATCTTCAATGTGAACAATATTCCTTCTTTCTTCCCTGAAACAATTTGTTTATACCCATTGCTAGGGTCTTCCACAAAAACTCCTTCATTAGTGAACCTTACTTCATAACCTTTTTCCATTATTTGTCCTACACTTATCAAATTCTTAGGAATTGTAGGAACATACAAAACCTTACTCAATAAGGTGCTACCATCCTTGGCCTTCACTGATCCAATTGACTTCACATTGTGCTTTGTGTTGTCACCTGTTTGAACAACATGATTAGATACCTTATTCTCCAAATCAGTCATCAAGGCTATATTACCACTCAGGTGATTGCTACACCCTGAGTCAATGTAGAAGACTCTTTGATCTTCACTCTGCCTTTCACAAGTTGCATTCATTATCAATGTTGAATCTTCCTTTTGATCTAAAGCATAATTGTAGTAGGTATTGTTATATTGTTGGCTTTGGAAACCTCTACCTGCATTTCTTCCAAAGTAACCCCTACTACCTCTACCTCTGAAATTACCTCTTTGATTTCTGCCACCTCTTCCTCTTGAATTATAGTTTTGATTATATCCACCATTACTCTGATTATTATGCCAACAATCATTAGCTAAATGATTTGTCTTACCACAAATCCAGCATGCTTTGGCTCCATCTTTGTTGTTCCTGCCTCTTCCTCTACCTTTGCCACCTCCTCTACCTCTTAGGAAGTTGGCTTGACTAGTTGTGCCTTCATCTTCACCTGATTGTTGCTTTCCTTTGTTAGCTTTCTTCTTGTCCTTTGAGTACATTGCATGACCTGTACTTTTGTCACCATCTCCTTTAACATCCTGCTCAAATGTTAGCATATGACCTAGCAACTGATTTAAATCAGGAGTGAAATGATCAAGTGATAATTCTGTAGACAAAATGAATGGCTTCCATTTGTCATCACCTCTCAAACCTGTAAGGATTTGCCTCACCAATTTATCCTCCTCAATATCTTCATCAACAGCTCCTAATGCATCTGCAATGTCTTTCATCCTTGTTACATAATTTGAAATGGATTGAGAGGCCTTCTTCTTGAAAGTTGTAAATTCTGCCCATAAAGATGCCTTCCTTGACTTTGTGGTGTTTTGGAAATTCTCTTCCAAAGCATTCCATATATCACTTGCACTTTCAAGACCTCTAATGTGAGGTAGCAAGTAATCATTGACTGCCATATAGATAATGCTCCTAGCTTGAGCATCTTTCTTCATCCAATTCTTCAAATCTGTTAATTCCTCCCTAGTTGGAACACTAGGATCTCTGAATTGTGGCTTTTCTTCTTCACCTGTAATGTAAGCTATCAAATCTTTGCTCATTAGATGAGCTTCCATCCTCATTGACCATGCAGGATAGTTTTCTCTATCCAACTTCTCTATTTGAAGAGAATCTCCCATCCTTCCTTCACCTGTATATTGAATTCTTCAACCTTTATGAAGTATAAAGTTACCTTTACTTCGAATGATACTCCTTTTGACTTCCTTGATGTCGTATGATCTCCTTCTCAAGCTTTCCTTGCAAGCTTTCACCTTTTGAATCTTCAGATGTCAAATTCTTTGTAGTTGCAGCAGTCTGGATCCTCCTTTCTTCAATTCTGATGCTTCCTGCTCTCATACCACTGATGGAGAGTGTTAATCTCCAAAAGAACAACCTACTCTTGAATTTAGAGCACCTCTATATCAAGAGTAAGTCAAAACCTTCACCAATTTAAAAGATCAATGAACAAATATCAAATTCTTGAACAAACTGTGAAGAAGGAGATTACTCAGAAAGTCTGCTGGATATATCTTTCTAGTTAACTAAGTAAATGTGTAAAGTTTTTTATGAAACTTTGCACGAGGTGTCGTCTAAAGATTGCACACCTTCTCCAAGTCAAATCACTCTAAAAGATTCAATAGATCTTGAGAAATCTACTTCACAAGTTACCTATGTCTAAATCTGCACTTCTGAGAAGTCGATTTGGACACCCCAACTTCTTAGCTTTGGTTCTCCTAATGTCGAGCCCGTTTGATCAAATCCTTTTAGCTGTAGATAGCTTATCTCTCAACTTAGATTTTGAGCTATCATATGTGTAAAACTTTTACACTATGCACTGAGCACTACTCATTTCATTGAACTCGAAATCTGCGCCTGTTTCAGGAGACTGTGAACACTCTTTACATATGCATGTTCCTACACACAATTCTCTTAACCTGATTACAATTAGATTCTCAAACTCTAGCCATATATTGATTAAATATGGACTTAGACATCTCCAAAAGGAGTTCACAAAAGATCTACTACATGAGGAGAAAACACAGAAACATCGGGCACAACTTTTCTTCTATTTCTCAGAAATTTACAACTGAGTGATAAGAGAGACTTCTTCACATTCCTATGAGCTCTAATTATTACAACTTACAAATGCACTATTCTCATACTCTAATGTTGTCTCCTCTATTGTCTCTCTTATTGCCCCGACATTTTTCCAAAGTATTTTATAGGCAAATATGTACAAGCTTGTAACTAGACAAAAGTATAAGTGATCTATGTCTTCACTAATGTACATATGTGTACATATCATTCATCCTCTGAATGTAACCTCCTTCTTTGCTTCAAGACTTGATCTTATCTCCATCTTTTTGTCTTCCAAACTTCAATTGGTGATTGGTCTGCACCAACAATAAAGTGCAGCCATCTCCTCATCCATAACTTCTTCTCGATCAGCATTTGCAATTGCATCTTCAAAACAAGAGGGTTCAACTTCTTGTATTATCTTTGTCATGTAGCCACAATGACGAGCCATGAAACTATGATAGGTCAATCATTGCACTGAATTCCACATCCTCCCAGATCTTCTTGGTCCTGGGTCACTTCTCCTTTTATCATCTCGATGTGCCTTTCTTACTCCTATAGTCTTCATAGAGGGCAATCCAAGTTCCTCATCAAGAATATTTTCTAAACTACTTGAATCTCCATCAATATCTTCAAAACTTGCTCATGTTTTGCTACCACCAGAAAGCTTCTCTTTACCTTTCTTCGATGTATTTGATGAATTTGTTGGGCTGAAATTTCCATGCAATCTTCCACTCCATGGATTTGAGTTGGAACTATTGCTTGGTGATGCATCTAATCCACTCAAAACTTGAGATTCTACACTTGTTTTTTCAGTATTTTCTTTGTCCTTTGGTTCAAGATCAAGTCCATCTTTGGCATCTGCATAGAAGCTTGACATTTCATCAAACACCACATCTATGCTTACCTTCACTTATCATGTGAGTGGGTTATAACATTTATACCCCTTTTGCTCAAGTGAGTATCCAATGGAGATACATTTTTTCTAGTTTTAGATCAAACTTCGTCCTCAACTCATCAAGAACATGTGCATATGCAATACAACCAAATACTTTCATATGTGATAAGTTTGGCTTTTTACTTGTAAAATTATCTTCACGTGTAACTTGATGTACAATAGCAGTCCGAGTTCTATTCATGATGTATACAATAGTATGCATAGCTTCAACCCAATAACAATGAGGCATATTGTTCTCAATCATCAAATCTCTTACTATTTTTGCATTATGTCTATTTTTGCATTTAGAAATGCCATTCTATTGTGGTGTCTACCTACATGAAAATTGACGTCGAATTCCATGACTTTTTAACTCATTTGACATGTATTCACCTCCTCCATCACATCTTAATCTGTGAATACACTTCCCTATCTGCTTTTCCACCATAGCTTTGAAATTCTAGAAGTGAGTGAGCACCTCACTCTTCTCTTTCATGAAATATACCCACACTTTTTGTGTATGATCATCAATGAAAGTAACATAAAACCTACGACCGCCCATAGATTTTGTCTCTATAGGACCCCAAACATCTGTATGTACTATTTATAATACATTCTCACTAACATGCTTGTCATGCAAAAATGATGCTCTTGAGTGTTTACTAAATTGACATGTTGCACATACTTTTTACATTTCTACAACTTTGAAATTTGGTAGTCCATTGATAATCTCTTAGAACTACATCAATTGAAGCCTCTTCAAGTTTGCATGTCCAATTCGTTTATGCCTGATCTCCATATCAACAATAACTCCTGCACCCTTTGCAAACAAGGCTGCAATCATGTTAGGAATTTTCAAATTTAAGGTGAACATCTTAGCCACTTCTTTTTCTTTGCCAATCAATTGTCCATCCTGTTTATACTCTTCCACATATAACCCATCAGCATTGAACATGACTTGTAATCCCTGGTCAACCATTTGGCCAATAGAAACAAAACTCTTTGTTATATTTGGAACATGCAACACATCAACAAGATGTTTTACATTTCTGTTCTCCATAGACAATGCTATGTTTCCTGTAAGCTCGATATGGTCTGATGTGTCATCACCTATTTCAACATATCCAAGAACACGTAATTTTTGCAAACTACTAAACCATTCCCCATGAGTGTTCATGTGATTTAAAGGACCTAAACCAACATACCAAAAAGTTTCATTTGATTTCAGAACATCATATTCATTATGTGATGTTAAACCATGAACAAATTCCTAGAATCATCTGCACTTGTGGATGCATATTTGTTTTCCTATCTTCTATTATTTTGATTCTTGAACCTATAATCACATTCAAAGTATCTAGGTTTACCACAATTCTAGCATCCTTTATTTTCATTACCTAAATCATTTCTTTCGAAACTTTTGCAACCTCTTTAGCTCCCCTTGCCTCAAAACTGTCCTCTTCCTCTTGCATGATTTTGTTGTTGACTTTGGTCTTGGTTATTGTGTCCTCTTTCACTTCCGAAGCCACTACCTCTGCCTCTTCCTCTACCAGAGTAGAATACCTTCCTCTTCCAAAGTAGAATACGTGGTCAGAACTAGTTTTGCTTGGGAGTTTGAATCCTCGCCAAGATCCTTTTCTTCAATAATTAACATGGATACCAAATACACAAAATTTAGAATACTCTACGTGGTCTCTATAGAAGTTCAAAAGTGCTTATATGCACCTCCTTGTTAGAGTATGATCAATGTCTACCCCTCATGATTGTATGCACATTTTGTAAGGCCCCCTTTATGAGGAGAAGCCAAGCGTGCATTACCCAATTGATGGGAATCCCAACTTGAATGTTGGATGAAGGTCATATTGGACCATGTAAGATATTATAAGGAAAGGGAGTTACCAGGGTCCCCAATTGTGGGGTCCGGCGCGACGGTAAAGGGAATATTCCATGGAATATTCCCTGTCGGAGTCAGAAATCATTTATATTTGTTAGGTCGGTTCAACCAGTCTAAGCCGTGTATGGCAATTACGCGGGCGGTGGCCGCCCACGCTCTACAGCCCATGTATAGCCGTCCATGGCAGGCCACCCATGATCCTATATATACATGACTTCTGCACTACCTAAGATATTGAGTTGAGCCAGCATACCTCTACCTTGTATCTCCCTATCTAGAGTTGTCTAGATCACCATTTAAGCTCTACCTTGAGAGCGCACGGGTGGACAACGCCATCATCTTTGTACTTGCTGCTAGTAGAAAATTGTTGAGATTCTCCTATATCTGTTATCTTCTCTGCTATTGCTCCTGTGTTATATTGCGTAACTATTGTCTTACACTCCTAACCCATGAAGGCACACTTCCACCTTACCATCATCATCTAAATTCACGCCAATAGATGAAATTGACTCACATATGCTTTTGATTTTCAGGGTGTAGTCACTTATCGACATGCCCTTTTTCTTCAAAGTATGCAGATCATTCTTGAGTTGCAGTTTTGTGCCTTTGTATTCATCTCATACAAAGTGACCAAACTATTCCAAGCCTCTTTTGGAGTCTTGGCATCCTCAATGTGTCCAATCATGCTATCCTCTATGCTAAAGAAATAGCCAATACATTACCTCTCGTGCTCCTTGATTCCATTCCTCATAGGCTCTTAACTAGTCTGTAGTGTGATTCCTTTCTTGTAATTACAAAGCATCTTCATTCTCTCCTTCAATGTACTTCTAGTAGCCTTTTCCCATCAAGAAATTTCTCATTCTCAATCTGCAAGCAAAGAAGTTTTTCTTGTTCAACTTATTGCCTATAATCCCACTCATTCCATCTATGTTTGCCATTTCTACAACAATTCACAACACTGGAAAACACTATAAGAAATACTCCTAGTTGAACACTATCTATGACATGATAGTTTGATATGAGAAAAATGTATTTTTCGTGTATCAACAGTACATGGAATTGCTTGAAGTTTTGGATCTAGAATATATGAGTGTTCCTAAATAGGATGCAAGTTATAATTTTGCGAATTGACGTGCTTTTTCTGTGGGCTCCACCTTGTGGGCTCAAAATAGAGGTTGAGATGGCTTTGATGATGTGACAAAAACGAGTGACCCTAGAGGGGTAACACTCAAAAATATTTTGAGGCCTTCTGCCTTCACACCAATTTTCTTAGCAATTTGAGGTTGTTTGTGAATCGCACTTTCTCCACGCCGTCTCGCATACCCTTCACCATTAGCCTTCTCCATGAGCCCTCTACAACCACTCTGCCTCTAATACCATGTCATGAGGAAGGCGATAAGGAAGACAACTCACACACAAACTCTCACAATCAAGGAGGAGCACACACACAAATTAAGGCAAGGAAGAATGATCTTCTTCATCTTCTATTACAGAAAAGGAATGTACAAGAATGACCTAAAAACAACAATACAAGAAGTGCAATTTATAAAGAATAGTAAATAGAGAAAAGTCCTAATGTCCACGAGTGAGTGAGCTACCAAAAAAAGAAATGTGACATCATTCTAGGTAGGTAAATCTAATAAATTTCAATAAAGTATCCCTGACATATATCAGCGTGACCACTATACATGTTAGAAAAATGAAAAAAATGATACATGTCATCCTAGATCATCACATGTTGACCTTAATATCTCAACAGTACTACTAATAATAATAATAAGAACAACAACAACAATAAGAACAACAACAAAGAATAACAGTGACCTTGTGCATCACTACTAGTTTTTGTACTACTACTACTACTACTACTACTACTACTACTACTACTACTACTACTACTACTACTACTACTACTACTACTACTACTACTACTACTACTTCTACTACTACTACTACTACCACCACCACTACCACCACTACTACCACTACTACCACTACTACCACTACTACTACTACCATTACTACTACTACTACTACTACTACTACTACTACTACTACTACTACTACTACTACTACTACTACTACTACTCGTCCTACTACTGCTGCTGCTGCTACTACTACTACTACTACTACTACTACTACTACTACTACTACTACTATTACTCGTCCTTGTCCTACTGCTACTACTCTTACTACTACTACTACTACTACTACTACTACTACTACTACTACTACTACTACTACTACTACTACTACTACTACTACTACTACGACTACTACTACTACTACTACTACTACTACTACTACCACTACTACCACTACTACCACTACTACCACTACTACCACTACTACTACTACTACTACTACTACTACTACTACTACTACTACTACTACTACTACTACTACTACTACTACTACTGCTACTACTACTGTTACTACCACTACCACCACCACCACCACTGCTACTGCTATTGCTGCTACTACTACTACTACTACTACTACTACTACTACTACTACTACTACTACTACTACTACTACTACTAGAAGTAGTAGTACCACTACCACTACAAGCACCACTATCCTTGGTACATGAAGGATAAAATGAGTGTTCATTGATTTGTGAGCTCTCAAGAGAAATCCTTTGTGCATCACTCAAGCACTTATGCTTGAGTGATGCACAAAGGATTTCTCTTGAGACCTCAAAAATAAATGCACACTCATTTTATCATATGGTTAAGAAATTATAAAGGTTAAATATCTAGTTTTATCTTGGTCAAAGGTAAACAAGATAAAGCGAGAGAAAATTGTGTTTATAGGTATCCAAAATCCATGAATCCATTTGAATTCAAAATGAAAATCACCATCTAAAATTTTGGATCAAATTTAGGTGGAATGTCTCAAGAGTGATCAAGAAAAAGTGTATATATGCACTATACACTTTATTAATGTATATGAGAGCTGATTTGAGCTAAATCAGCATACTTATTCTAAGTGATGTTTTATTTGCCTTAAGTTGGATCAGTCATGCACTCTCACATTGTATCATATGTCAATTATAAATACAATTATACTTCATTTTCTTTGCTACATGTATCTTTGTTCGTTATCACAATACATTGAAAGAACTATCTCAAGTTTTGTATGTCATAACTCTATGTATATGAACTGATTATCCAATCCGTCATATTCCATTGGATCAGTCATGCACTCTCACATTGTATCATATGTCAATTATAAATACAATTATACTTCATTTTCTTTGCTACATGTATCTTTGTTCGTTATCACAATACATTGAAAGAAGTATCTCAAGTTCTGTATGTCATAACTCTATGTATATGAACTGATTATCCAATCCGTCAATTGGAATACGCATTTAGGACTGTTACTAGAATGCCTACAAAGTTTCATAGTCATTTTATTCATAGAATTTGAGTTATGAGTAAATATAGGTGGTTGTCTCTATGTATGGCCTTCTTTCTGTGGTGTCACGATTACCCCCCTGACATCTTATGCACATTGCTTTGATTATAGTTATCCTAAATTCATGAAATTACTTGGTATACCTCACACAACACTTGGTTTACAAGTGTACCGAATGTATCAGATCAAGTGCTACCACACTGTGAGCTTTGAGTTAACTAATGAGTGTCTTCTTGCATAAATATATGTTTTTCTCAAGGTTTCTTGTACACAAGAGTTATCTATTTCGACATAGTACTTTGGGAATGATGATTTAAGCTACTATGGTGGTATAAGTGCCTATCCTTACAGCTTACGGATTCCATTAAGGTTCTCTAAAGTCACTTATGCTAGTCTAGAGCAAGATTTTTCCAAGAATCTCTCATCTTTGTACACTATCCATCACTTCTCATAGTGATATTAGAGCCAAACCATAGATTGGACATTATGGGTGATGGATTCACATCAGCTCTTGACAAATTTGATGAAATAAAATTAGAAAATGGGGAGAAAATAGGAAGATTTTCCACACTTGAACTCCAAGACATCAAGAACATTTTCTTTTTCACTTATGGCACCCAAAACTTATCAAAACTTGAGGTTTTGGCATAAGAAGTTAGCTCACATTGGATAAAGATCCCTCAAACAAATAAATAGAGATCACGTTGTGCTTGGACTACCTAATATCTCAAGGCAACACAAGAGATGCAAGTGTAGTGCATGTCAATTTGGAAAATCATGGAGGAAGGATACATACATGGAGAACTTCTAGAGCTTGTTCACACAAATATTTGGGCACAAAGCAAAGAATATGTGTGATTTATAGATGATTGTACCAGATGGACTACTTTCTAGTTCATGAAGCATAAGAATGAAGTGTTTCCATGTTTTAAGAAATATTTATCTCTTGTGGAGAATGAAACTGGTAAAACCCTAAAGAGACTAAAGTCTGATAGAGGGGGAGAATATCTCTCCCATGAACTTGATTCCTATCTACAACATAGAAAAATCAAGAGAGAAATTATAAGTTGGTGCACTCACAAACAGGAGTGGTAAAGAGAAGGAATAACACCATTGTTGAGGTAGCAAGGTCCATCTTGAATGCAAAGAACCTACCAAATTACTTGTCAGTAGAGGCAATATCTATTGTCACATGTTTGATAAATAGATTACCTTCAAAAGCATTGGATGATATGAATCCTTATGAATGTTGGAATGGAAAGAGACCAAGCGTGGATCATTGAAGGTATTTCCATGCATTTCATATGCACACATACCAAAAATCAAAGGTAAATTAGACCCTAAGGTAGAGAATTGTGCATTTATAGGATATGACCTATTAAAAAAGGTTATAGACTATATAATTCTAGAAATAAATGTTATATTTTTGGTGTTTAAAGCAAGCCTTAGTGCTTGAATAATGCACATAGGATTTACTTGATATTTGTGGCATAAATGAACATTCATTGAAGCATATACTTATGGAGATTCAAATGTTAAATATCTAGTCTTATCTTGGTCAAAGATAAAACGAGATAAATGGCAAAAATATCGTGGATCTATAGGGATCCTAAAGCCATAAATCCATTTGAATTCCAAATTCAAATCATGCCTTAAAATTTTGGATCACTTTTAGGTCAAATATCTCAATACTCACAAAGCAAAAGTGTACATACACACCAAACACTTTAGTCACAGATATAAGATATGGCTTGATCTAATCATCACACTCATTCTGAGTGATTCATGCCATGCCTCCAAGATAGAAAAGTCCTCACCTCTCTCATTGTATCATATCTCAATCATCAATACAATTATACTTCATTTGCATTGCTACAAGTATCTTTGTTCATTATCCACAATACATTGAGTAAAGTCCATCAAGTTCACTGAGTCATTTCTATATGCTTTTGAAGTCATTATCCAACTTATTGATTCCACTACAAGGTTTGAGATGTATTTAGCGTGTCTACAAAGTTTAATAGTCATTGGATGTATAGATATTAATTTATTAGAAAATGTATGTGATTGCGTTTGTGTTTCTCCTTCTTTGTGAAAAAGTTGGGAATACTCCTTGACTTCGTGTGCACATTCTTTGAGTATAGTCCTCCTAAATTCATAAAATAACTTGGTGTAGGTCACCCAATACCATTTGAAAGCATGCAAAAGGTCTTTATCAATTGCAACCATGCTATGAGTATTGAGTAGAATATTGAGTGCCTTTTTCCATAAAGAAAATCTTTTCTTATGTTGTCTTGTACATGACAATGGTCTATTTTGACAGAGTATTTTTGGAATGATGCTTCAAAGCATTATGGTGGTCTAAATGCATATATTGGAATACTAGGGAGTCTATTAAGGTTCTTTGAAATTACTTAGGTTATTCTATAGCAAGACTTTGCCAAGAGCCTCTCATCTCTATACACTATCCATCACTTCTAACAGTGACCACCACCACCACTATTAATACCACTATGAGTATAGACGAAAATCACTCCAATATACACAATGGTGGCATGAACGCACTCAGTTTGTTAGATCATTTCCAACTACTGGTGTTCCTAATGATGTTGCATGTAGGATGCTTGAGGCAAACTCGAGTACTAAATGGATGGAAGATCAAGAAGAAATTAGATCAATTGCAAAACCTTTTCACATGTTCTTATGTGCTTTGAAAACAAACAATTCATCATATATGCTCAAAGAAATTATTTGGGAAAGGAATTCAAGTCAATTTGAAAACCAATTAAATGTTTTTCAATATTCTTTCAATGTATTGAAGTTCAAAGTAACGTTTGAAATAGGAATGCCAACTTCCAATAACAGGGAACAGTATCACTTATTTTCATGAAAATTGTTTGAAAATAAAACCATGTTTCTCTTTTATATATATCTTGCCAAAGGATATTTTAAATGTATATTTGCATGATCTATGATTCGAACTCCACACCTTGATATAAATTAACCGAGTTGAAACCACTTAGACTCAGTTCAGAGAGGGTGGTAGCATAACGTCAATTGGCCTTTCCGCCAATGAAAAGAACCACGTGCATGCAGGCGTTCAAATAGGCTGGTGGTACATGAAAGCTGTCCGTACCACCTCACAACACAAAGTGATAAAAATTGTAGCGACCTCTCTCCCTTACCTTTCAATAGCATTTTTTGATGAATCAACAATAAATATTGCTTCTTTTATCACAAAATGATCTTCACATAATATCAGACAATAGAAAAAATAACTAATATTGATCTGTGTCCCACCATAATATGTGTTCACATACAACGATATCACAACATTCTTTATAGAGTTCTGTATTCTTGTGTGAACACATGGACGATAGGACTAAGTGTTTTTCTTATCATTCCACCTGGATCAATAAGCTTTTGAGTGTTTCTTCTGCCAGTTTGGTGTGGAAATAAGTTGAAAAAATCTATGATCATATGTCTATATTGGTTTTTCTCATGGAATTCTCGTTCTCTAAATAAAAAACAGAAAATCTTTTGATATCAAACTATGAACATGTCACAATCATGCAATACGACTTTGATATTAAACTAAGTCATAAGTTGATCTCCAAGAATTCAAGAATGCATGATCTCATCACCGAGTATATTACAATTAAGTTCTTTTGTTTAATCGAAGTTTATCGCATGAAAAAAAGAAACAACAAAAATCCTAGAGTCTTCATAGAGGGCAATCCAAGTTCATCATCAAGAATCTTTTTTAAACTGCTTTAATCTCCATCAATGTCTTCAAAACCTTGAATCTCCATCAATGTCTTCAAAACCTGCTCATGTTTTGCTACCACCAAAAAGCTTCTCTTTACCTTTCTTCGATGTATTTGATGAATTTGATGGGCTGAAATTTCCATGCAATCTTCCACCATGGATTTGAGTTGGAACTATTGCTTGGTGATGCATCTGATCCACTCAAAAGTTGAGATTCTACACTTGTTTTTTCAGTATTTTCTTTGTCCTTTGGTTCAAGATCAAGTCCATCTTTGGCATCTGCATAGAAGCTTGACATTTCATCAAACAGCACATATGTGCTCACCTTCACCTATCATATGAGTGGGTTATAATGTTTATACCCCTTTTGCTCAAGTGAGTATCCAATGGAGATACATTTTTTCTACTTTTAGATAACTTCTTCCTCAACTCATCTAGAACATGTGCATATGCAATACAACCAAATACTTGCATATGTGATAATTTTGGCTTTTTACTTGTAAAATTATCTTCACGTGTAACTTGATGTATAGTAGCAGTCTGAGTTCTATTCATGATGTATACAATAGTATGCATAGCTTCTACCCAATAACAATGAGGCATATTGTTCTGAATCATCAAATCTCTTTCTATTTTGGCAATATGTCTATTTTTGCATTCAGAAATGCCATTCTATTGTGGTGTGTACCTACATGAAAACTGACGTCGAATTCCATGACTTTTTAGAAAATTGTTGAACTCATTTGACATGTATTCACCTCCTCCATCACATCTTAGTCTGTGAATACACTTCCCTATCTGCTTTTCCACCATAGCTTTGAAATTCTAGAAGTGAGTGAGCACCTCACTCCTCTCGTTCATGAAATATACCTACACTTTTTGTGTATGATCATCAATGAAAGTAACATAAAACCTACAACCGCCCATAGATGTCGTCTCTATAGGACCCCAAACATCTGTATGTACTATTTATAATACATTCTCACTAACATGCTTGTCATGCAAAAATGATGCTCTTGAGTGTTTACTAAATTGACATGTTGCACATACTTTTTACATTTCTACAACTTTGAAATTTGCTAGTCCATTGATAATCTCTTAGAACTACATCAATTGAAGCCTCTTCAAGTTTGCATGTCCAATTCATTTATGCCTGATCTCCATATCAGCAATAACTCCTGCACCCTTTGCAAACACGGCTACAATCATGCGAGGAATTTTCACATTTAAGGTGAACATCTTAGCCACTTCTTTTCCTTTGCCAATCAATTGTCCATCCTGTTTATACTCTTCCACATATAACCCTTCATGATTGAACGTGACTTGTAATCCCTCGTCAACCATTTGGCCAACAGAAACAAAACTCTTTGTTATATTTGGAACATGCAACACATCAACAAGATGTTTTACATTTCTATCCTCCATAGACAATGCTATTTTTCTTGTATGCTCGATACATTCTGATGTGTCATCACCTATTTCAACATATCCAAGAACACATAATTTTTGGAAACTACTAAACCATTCCCCATGACTAATCATGTGATTTGAAGCACCTAAATGAACATACCAAAAAGTTTCATTTGATTTCAAAACATCAACAAACATCATATTCATCATGTGATGTTGAACCATGAACAAATTCGTAGAATCATCTGCACTTGTGGATGCATAGTTGTTTTGCTATCTTCTATTATTTTGATTCTTGAACGTGTAATCACATTCAAAGTATCTAGGTTTACCACAATTCTAGCATCCTTTATTTTCATTACCTAAATCATTTTTTTGGAAACTTTTGCAACCTCTTTGGCTCCCCTTGCCTTGAAACTATCCTCTTCCTCTTGCATGATTTTGTTTTTGACTTTGGTCTTGGTTATTGTGTCCTCTTTCACTTCTGAGGCCTCTACCTCTGCCTCTTCCTCTACCAGAGTAGAATACCTTCCTCTTCCAAAGTAGAATACGTGCTCAGAACTAGGTTTTGCTTGGGAGTTTGAATCCTCGCCAAGATCCTTTTCTTCAATAATCAACATGGATACCAAATACACTCTTCTATGTGGGTGCATATCCCAAACTCATATCTCTAGTAGAGAACCTATCCCTGACATAATGATAGCGCATGTCAATGTGCTTAGTGTGAGCATGGAACACAAGGTTCTTCGCAACTGCCAATGTGATTTGACTCTTAGTAAAGATGGTAGTGGGAGAGGACTGACCAACACCCAAATCAGCCATAAGGCATCTGAGCAACCACACTCAATGGCCATTGCAAGAGGTACACTATACCGAACCTCACAATTGGAATTGGCAACACTAGGCTGCTTCTTGCTAAACCAACCTATGCATGAGCTACCAAGCATGAAGCAAAAAACAATGTTGGACACATGAGTGTCATAGCAACCAACCCAATCAGAGTCAAAAAGAAAAAAGCATGTGAATCTGGCAGTAGTGATCTCCCCTTGGGATAAAACAATCCAAGTAGACAGACACCTCCTAAGTAGTAAAAGATGTGCTTAATGGCCTGCCAATGCTTGACACATTGGCAATGCATAAACCTACTCATATATGATACAACAACATTAATAACTAGCCAAGTAATGCATAAGTAACTGAAGCATCCAATCGTCTATTGATAGAGAGCAACATCAAATGCATCTTGAGCATCATGAAGACTTAATCATAATCCTATTTCCATAGGAGTGGCAATAGGTTTGTATTATTCAAGGCCAAAATGCTTCAATAATGTGTCCATATATTTTGTTTGACACAAACCTATTGTGCCATGAAATTGCATAAATCGAATGCCCAAATATAGATGCAAATGCTCCAAGTCTGACATCTCAAATGAGGCATGCAGATCATCCTTAAAATGAACAATATGCTTCTCATTAGGACCAATGACCAACATGTCATCAACATGTAACACAACAATGATTAGAAGCACATCATTTGCATGCTTAACATATAAGGTGCTCGTAGTTTGACTATTCTAAAAATCATTTGCAACCAAGTAGACATGTATCTTTTCATACGAATGATGTGGTGCTTGCTTGAAATGATATAATGCCCTTTCCAACCAGGACACTTTCTTTTCATGCCCTTTCTCCAAAAAACCATGGGGCTGAAAAACATATAGTTGTTCATGCAAGTCACCATTCATAAATATATTTTTAATGTCCAATTGATGTACATTCCAACCATGATGAGTTGCAAGTGTAGAGATACTATGAATAGTAGTCATTTGGCATGTAGGCATTAAGGTCTCACCCAAATCAATGCCTCTTTCTTGAGCAAAAACTTTTGCACCAAGCATAGCCTTATACCTATGAACCATTCCAATAGGCTTACACTTAAGCCTATATACCAACTTAGTGCCAATGTCCTTTTTGCCAGGAGGCAACTCACATAAAGACCAGGTACCATTTTCATAATAGCATCATATGACTGCAAAGTAGCCATCCAATTTTTTAAATTTTGTGCTTCATCAACTAAAACATTTCCATTCTCATCAGAAAGACTAGAGATAGCCCTAGCATAGAAATCAGATGCAAAACAAGCACTATGAGATCCTAACAAGTATGATATGACAAAATTGTATCTAGTTTTCTATCTTGCAAAGTCTACACTAGACATTTAGGAATAGTTTTTGCCTCCTCTATATCACACATCTCACCAACAAGTGCATCATGTAAATCTACATCAGAAATGGAATGATCTACATCATAATATGGAACTTGCAAAGGCAAAGAAATCACCTCATTTAGACTACCACTAGACTGTCCACCTATAAAAAGAGGTAGCAAAATGTCATACACATCTTTGGAGCTAACTAATGTCTCCTTAGTACATGAAAGTAATGGCTGAATTGCATCTTCCATAAAAACAACATCATGGCTAACCAAAAGGCATTTATTCTATGGATGATATACATGATAGCCTTGTTTTCAGAACTATATCCAACAAAAATACATTTCACTTCTTTATCATCCAATTTCGTGCATTGTTGTTAAGGCATTAATGCATATACTAGACAACCAAAGACACGAAGGTGAGCAACGAATCCCCTACAACCAGTCCACGCCTCATATGGAGTGATATACTGCAATGCATTAGTGGGAAACCTATTAAGTACATATGTTGCATACATAATTGCATCAAGCCAAAAACTATGTGGGTCCTAACTCTTGATCATACACCTTGCCATCTCCATAAGTGATTTATTCTTCCTTTTTGTAACTCCCTTTTTTTTTGAGCTTTATATAGGAATGTGTACTAATGTTTTATGCCACATTGAGCTTCATATGCATTAAAATCAGAAGATTTATACCCCCCCCCCCAAATGAGAATGGAGGGTGCCCATTTTACATGCTCACAAATGTTCAACCAAAACCAAAAATCGTTTGAAGCACATAAACACTTTAGGCTTTGCTCTCAATGGATATACCCATGCATGCCTAGAAAAATCATCAATGAAAGTCATGAAGTAAAGGTAGTTCCCAAAGGAAGGTGTTTGCATAGGACCGAAAACATCACTCTTAAAAATCTACAATTTCTAAAGAGCTCGTACTAAACCATCTTTTGGGAAGGTGGATCACTACATTTCACCCAAAATACAGCATTCATGGACATGTTACCAATTGCCTAATTTTTAGGCAAAGACGACACCATTTCAAATTTCTACATGTGTAGCAAACTAGAAAAATTCAGATAACCAAAGAGTGTATGCTGAAGTTTGGCATCCGACATAGCCTAAGAATCCTCAACTGCACATGGTGAATCATTTAGAGATGCTCCACAATCTTTGAGCTTACATAGCCCACGACATAAAATGCCAAAAGAAATAATGACATCACCATTTGAGAGATCATGAACTGTACATCTCCCATCAACAAATTTCACAACCAAGCTAATCTTGGCTAATGTAGAAAATGACAAGAATTTTTTATTGATCCTTGGCACAAATAAAGCATTTGACAATGTAAAAGGACTACCATCAGTAGTAGTTAGAATGATCTTATGAACTCCATGATAGGATAAGAGGCCTTGTTGGTGCATATGATAGTATTTGCTCTAGGTGAAGGCTAAGTGAAGTGAAGAAACTATGCTGCAAGGTAATATGTTTGCTTGCCCCACTATCAAAGTAACAAACATCTACATCCAATACAAACATACACTGTTCATGACCTTTGTATTCATCACCCTTATCTCTCTTTCAACAATGTAGCAATGGACCTTTGTCTTCTTTCTTTTAGGCATGTAGAGAGCATCTCTCTGACATCAAAAGTTCTTAAACTTCTTCTAGAAATTTCCTATCACACGCCTTCATTTACAACTGAATTATCGAATGAATCTTAGATTTTGTCCATACATACTAGACATTCTTATATCTCCAAAGTGGTACACAACAATCGCATAAAGATAAAATACCTTTGAACTCAAGTTAAGAAACCTACTCTAGAAAAACCTTGTAGATGTATTGGAAACAAACAAGATACCAGACATAAACTCTACAATCCAATATCATATGGATTAAATGGAAATATACATAGAGAGAAATGTCATTCACAAGGTGGATTTGCACAAAAAGGTATGCTGATAGGATATCTATGTGCCTTGTAACACAGTCTTGAGGCATCTTCTGATGCACTTTGGTGAGAGAGTGACTAGCATATGCTTCTATACTATCTCCTTGTCATTTCCACAAAGTTTCACATCCAAAAGGATTCTATATGTAGAGAAATGTGCATAAGATCTTATGTCTCTTCACATATCTTTGCATCTTCTCTCACCTCATGACCTTCCACTTCTTGCCCTTTTTCTTACCAATCCCTTTGGTGCCTTTCCATGCTCCAAATCATTCCATATGGATACCTTTGTGCCTTTTTTAGTACTTTGGTTCTTCATATTATCTTCTTTTTTATCCAAGCAATAAATACTTTTTTCCCCTTACTTCAACACTCTCCTACAAGTTATGAGTGTAGTCTCAATGTCTTCAAGACCTAGCCTTCAATTGAGCTAACAAAACATGATATAAATACATAAATGATAAAGTGCTAAGTGATGAGAGGTGAGTATGTGACAAGCCTCACAACTGGAGCATGCAAAAGTTCAATAATATTCAATATGATCCCTTAACCTTCAATTGGGAGCCCATACTATTCCCAAATCTTGTCCTCTTTGCCTTCTACTTCTAATACCCTCATATCTCATTCTTTGATAGGTTGGTGATCTTCCTTATTTTGCATACAAGCTTCTTTGGCTTCTTTTTGTTCATATATTTTGGTAGTGATGTGTATGAACACACTAAGACCACTAGGGCAACTTTCTCAATGTTTAAGAGGTTTCTTCCTTGGGATTATGTATACACCTATAACCCTAATGGTTCACTTTATCTTTGTACATTCTCTTATTACTACATTCAGTATTGTGTGTTATGCTCTAAGCCTCTTCTTCTTCCTTGTGTTGTTTAGGTGCTTTCGTAGACCTCAAACTCCAACAATTGGTATCAGAGCAGGTCATCGCTTTATCTATGCATCGTTTGCACCACTCCAATCACAGTCTCAGAATCGCATGAAAATTGATGACCATACTCAACACGATTAGGAGTTCAAAATAGCTTCATTGTATGGTTTCATAATCATGATCTAAGCTCATTTTTGAATTCAAATGTGCTAGAACTAAAGTTAGCTAAATATTCTCTTGAAAGAAAAGACTTCTAAATGATGTGTATGCTGCTCTCCTCTTCAGAGCAGTGGGATTCATGACATATTTCATCTCAAAAGGAGACATGCTTGTCACTTTATGAGCTCTATTGTTATAAAAAAACTTTACTAGTGGCTAGTAACTATCCTAACCTCTCTGCCTCTCAGACACAGCCCTCAACATGTCATCTAGAATCTGGTTGATCCTCTCGTTCTGACCATCTATCTGTGCATGATCGCGACTACTCATTTTAAATGACACTTTTAGTGTTTCCAATATAGACTTCTAAAAGTGTCCTGCGAATCAAACATCCCTATCTGAAACTATGGATGCCCGTAACCCATGCAATTTGATGACATGTTGGATAAACAACTCCACTACCTCTAGGGCTTCTAATATCTCATGCATATGTATGAAATGAGCCATCTTGCTCAATCTATCTGCCACAACTAGGATAGTATCCCACTTCCTTTAGGTCTGTGATAACCCCACTATGAAGTGCATGGATACCCTATCCTAGTTGTGATGTGTAATCTTTAAAGGATGTAAAAGATCTGGTCTATTTACCCTTTCTACCTTGTTGACTTGACATGAAAAGCATTGTTGAACATTAGTGTGGACATCTCTAGCTAATCCAGGCCACTAAAATGTTCTTCTAACAAGCTAAATTGTCTTGTCAACGCCAAGATGCCCTATGCAAGGAACATCATGGTTATCATGTGATGGAGATGATTAATCTCCAAAAGAACAAGTTATCATTGATGTTAGAGCAACCCTATATCAAGAATAACTCATAACCACAACCAAATTTGGAAATCTATTGCCAAAATATTAAGACTTGAGTCAACTATGAAGAAACTCATCACACAGAAGAGTCTACTACACTTAACTCACTAATTCATTGATCAAATGTGTAAACTTTTCAATGAAAATTTATATAAGGTAACTTCTAAAGTTTGTGCACCTTTTTCAAGTTAAATCTCTTCAAAACATTTAGTAAATCTTGAGATTTCCTTCAAACAATGTACCTATGTATGAAACTGTTCTTTTGTGTAGTTGACTTTGACACCTGCAACCTCTAATGCATGGTTCTTCTAAACTAGGCACTGTTTATTCAAATTCTTTTAGCTACAAGTAGCTTATCTTTCAGCTTAAAGAGTGAGTGTTTACATGCTAAAAAATTTACACTGTGGAAGGAGATCTGATCAAAACATTGTCCATCAAGATTGTGCTTGTTCCTACCTTCACTTCTTCACATTTACACATGTAAATGTTCCTACTTAAAACTATCTCAGCCTGATTACAATTAGATTCTCAAATCTTGACCATAGGTGCATTAACTATGGATTTAGACATCTACAAAAGGATTTTGGAAATGAACAAGCATAGAAGGGGAGATGGATTAAAGATCGCGACACACATTTTAGAAGTTTTCTTCTATTCTCATGGAAAACATCTGATTGATGAATCTAATACATGCATCACACATTTTCTGCTTCTACTCATCTATTATTGTTCTATACCTCTTCTCTCATCTCTCATTTATGTTGCAACTCTATACTAGTATATATAGGCATATATGTACAAACTCCTCACCATTACAAAGGCATAAGTGAACTAATTAGAAGCTGAATGTACATGTATATACTAGTCTTCATCTTCTGACCATGCACTCACCTTCAAGACTCAAACTTTGATCTTGGCTTTATTCTTTGACTTCAAATCTTCTCCAAATCATCAATTGTTGATTGTCTTGCATCAACAACTCCCCCTCAATCATCAGTTGTGATTTTCTCCATCTTCTTTACATCCAACATGTCTTTGAACCTTTGCAACTTAGGCCCATCCAAGCTTTTGGTTAACATGTTTTCAATCTGATCTTTTGTAGAAGTGTGTATGACTTCAATTTCTTTATCAATCACCTTCTCTCTCAAGAAATCATATTGGATCTCAATATGTTTAGTCCTAGCATGAAACACAGGATTAGCAGCTAGATACAATGAACTCATATTATCTCCATGAATGATGGGTGTACTATGATTGATGTCAAAACTCTTCATGAGATTCTTCAACCATATAACCTCCTTTTCAACTTCAACGATACCTTTATACTCTGCTTTTGTAGATGATAACGCAACTATATGTTGCTTCTTAGAACACCAAGAAATTAATTTATCTCCCACATAACGTAGATATCCATATGTTGCTCTCCTATCATCAGAGTTTTTTGCCCAATGTGCATCACTATATATCTTTATTTTTGTATCTAATGTGAATCCATAATACAAAATTTCTTTGAGTGTACTCTTAATGTATCTTAGCACCCTTTGTCCAAACTTTTATACAATTTCATGTCCTTGAATTCTTCTCCTCCACATTTGCTCAATTTATGGTTCACCTCCATTGGAGTAGGTGCTACCTTGCAATCTTCCATTTTAAACTTGATTACCAAATTTTTCAAATACCTTTCTTGAGTCACATATACTCCATGTTGAGTATATGAAATCTCCATTCCCAAGAAATATGACAAGTCTCCTAAGTCACTAATCTTGAACTCTTTCTCCATCTTCTTCTTAAGACTTTGTATGCCCTTCTCATCTGTACCTGTAAGAATTATGTCATAAACATATATGAAAATGTAAATAAACACATCATCACTTGCTTTAACAAGCAAGCTACTATCTGCCTTAGACACTTGGAAACCAAGCTCTTTCAAGAACTTCACAAGTCTATAATTCCATGCCCTTGGGGCCTGCTTCAAACCATACAAAACTCTCTTGAGCTTACATACATACTGTGGATAACACTTATCCTTGAAACCTTCTAGTTGCTCCATGAAAACATCATATGAAATGTAAACATTTGGAAAAACATTCTTCATATCTAATTGACATAGCCTCTAACCTTTACATGCAGTAATATCTATGAGAGTCCTTATAGTTGTCATCTTTGCCACAAGAGTATAAGTCTCCTCATAATATACACCATATGTTTGAGCATACCCTTTCACAACAAGTCTAGCTTTATACCTAGAAACACTTCCATCTGCATACCTCTTTGTCTTTTAGACCCATTTGCATCCAACGATTTCTCATTATTTGGTTTAAGAACCAAATCCCATGTCTCATTCTCCATCAATGCATCATACTCCTCCTGTAGAGCTTTCTCCCAATTTTTCTTACTTTTGCCTCATCATATGTAGAAGGGTCTTTTTCTGTTTTCACTATGTAAGCATAATCCTCAGTGGTCAAAAATGAAGTATCATAACTATACCTTATGGGTTGATATCTGTTCCTTGTTGACCTTCTGTTGCTCTAGCACAATGGTGAGAACCACGTTAAGAAGCTCCACCTCCTTAATGTCAATCCGCGGAAGAGATAGGAGTGATATGAAGATCGTGAATGTGAGATGAAGTGAGAGTGAAGGTGAGAAGCACAAAGATGCACACACACATACACACACACAATGAAGAGACAAGCAAGACACAATGGAAGGTGAGAAATCAACTCTATTGCTCAAGAACACTATTACAAGCTCAAAACAACTCTAAGCTCACACTATCCAACCTCAAAAATGAGCTCTCTAGCTCTTTTTATAGTTTCTAGACTAGTTTTGACCGGTTTCACATCTAGTGACCGGCATAGTTAAAAATTAGATCCTAGATGCTATTTGGAAGGGTAAACGGTATCTAAAAATAACGAAAATTGATACGCTCATTCTACCTAAGCTCCTCAAGCTCGAGGACTCCTCGGCTTGCACAAAATGGAGCTAGAAATTAAGAAAAGGGTTTTTCTATGTTACATATGTTACATTAGTGATAAAAATCACTGTTGGAGGTTTTTGAAAAGTATTTCTAAAACATGATTCTTTGAAAAAAGATTCCACTAGCTCCCTGATCTGTCGTTACATGCTTCCACGTCTTCTATGCCTCTGGCTGCTTCCAACACCCCCCTCCCTCTCGCTTGTGTCGTCCCTGACAGAACCTTGTTGTGAGGTATGCCGGATATAGTTCTGTAGGAGGTCTTGAGCGAGGGTGTGCTCGGAGATACGAATGCCTCGGGCCAGATCGGCCTCGAGTTTCTCCCAGTCTATTGGTTGCGGTTCTTCTGGTGGCGGGAGATGATAGTGTGTGGAATAGACCATTCGTTCACAGGCAAATAAGTGTAATAAATGTGTAGGCCTGCTTATGAATACCTCTGAATGGTATTCCCAGAATCCGGTTGTGAACATCTCTTCGAATGTGTGCTTGTAGCACGCCGGTAGGTACTTTATTGTGCAATGCGAGACATAACACACCCGTAGCGATGGCGTTGTACTCATATCATATACCAGATTGAAATTACCATGCTCAAAGCCCGGGGTGTTTACATGAGGTGCCTTGATGCGTCGGAAGACTTTAAAAATCATTTCCATCATGTCAAAGATTTTGACAGTCATATGCGCCGCTATATCGTCCATATGCTTTAATCTAGGAAGCCAGTGGCGAATTGTAGCCATCATGTAGCCTACCGTTGGTAACTCAATGGGTGGCTTAAAATAGGGGTAATTCAACCAGTCCTGACACTGCTTATTGTTTTGTACCTTAATAGCAAAGGCAGTCTAGGAGCGGCATCGTGGTACTCGTCCCCAACATGGGTTGTACTTTAAATGCAAAGGTGCCTTTACCCATGTACTCATCATTTCGGGATACTGCTGTAGTAAATCTTTGTGCCACTCTGGTTGATAGATCTCTCCTTGCTGCGCATCGAGTGGTAGATCGGCTTCCTCGAATTGAGTCACATGCGATGGTTTCTTACCTGTTTCTTTCTCAATGGCTAACTGGTATTCGGCCATTAACATAAAATACGGTTTATATTGTAGCTCATGCCCAGATATGTATCGTCACAGGGCCAAATGAGCAAAGAATGGAGACTCTAAAATTCTTTCTTCTATCATCGCCATGGCATGTAATTGTGCCTGTACTCTAGCTGAGTGGGTTGCCCCAAGTTCCTCAATTGTCTTCATCCACGTGGGGGTCGGGAGTTCGTAAGTCATCTGGCCTTCGACCGTGACGCGTCTGCTTGGGATGGGTTGTGGCTCGTATGCCTCTTCAAACGTTTCCTCCACCGGGATGGTGATAGTTTCTTCCTCAACTGGTAGCTCAGGTGGGGAATCTGGCCTTGGTGGTGCTTCATATACTGCAATCCTTGATTCAAGGTTTGATACCTAGGCCCGTAATGCGTTGAGTTCCTCTAAGATGTCACGAGAGGGGTCCATAGGTGCTGGTACGTCTTGGTGTGCCGGTTCTCGTAACTGGAGTAATTTATGATCTTCTTTGAGTTTCTGTAACTCCTCGTTCATGTGGTCGTACTCATCTAGCAATCTTACATGATCTTCTAGCAGCATCCTCATCGAGTCTGAGGGAATGGCTTTGAACCGGCTAGGACTGGGTGGTTGGTCTGGATGGTCAAGAGCTGCTTCTAAGTTTTCTCGATTCTGATCCTGTAAGTGCTGGTTTCCTTCCTTTGCTGCTGCTAGATGTCTTCTGAGTAAGCCCATGTTTCGTATTAGCGTTGCATTGCAGACTGTCTGGGCTCTTAATAAGTTATCCAGGTCAGTAGTGGCTTCCTTGGTCTTTTCTTCATTTTCTAGTTCTAATTTATGATAGGCCTCTCATAATTCTTGGTAGCGGTTGTTCAGTGAGGCATTCTCAATAGACAATAAATTAAGCTGCGACTGTAAGTTAGTGGTTGTCCTCTGCAGCTGCTGATAAGTATTGCCAAGAGATGTGAACTCATCTCTTACTTGCGTCATACACATGAAAATTTGTTGAAATGCATTATCTACAGTGGGTGATAGTATTAATGGGGTGCTAAATGAAGATGCAGTGGGTGTAGATGCAAAGGGAACAGGGAATGGGGGTGGGAAGGTGGATGCTGTGGTGATTGTGGAAAATTGTGAGGTGCCTAAATATGTTTGTGCCGTGAGTGAAGTGAGTGATGGTGCAGTGGGTGGTGAGATGTCCATTTCATTGGACGTGTCCAGTGCGGTGACCGTGAAAATGGGTGTGACTATGGGTACTTGTGCTGGTGTAAATACGGGATTTACAAAGGTTCAGGAGTAATCTACAAGGGGACTGACTGGTGTAGCTGGGTGGAAAGGGGAAAGAGGGGTTACAGTGGGTCGGGGAGGTGAGATTGGGGACAAGGTTAATGGCAGTGGGAATGGGAAAAGGGGTCGTGGAGGTGTGGGGAAGGACGGGAAAGATGGATGGAGGAATGGGTTGGAGAGAAAGGTGGATGTGTGAGGGGGTAGACTGGGTCTAATGGGTGCAGGAATTGTGGGGTGAGTGGTCGTAAAGACGATTTCTGCAACGCCACCGGCGAATGAAGATGTTGGTCTGGGGGAAGGAGGGTGAAGAGGGGAGGCTGGATGGACGGGTGGTGATGGAGGAGCGGTTGAGGTGGTCGGTACTTCAGTGACTATTGAGGTATGTACAGTTGTAGCGCGGGGTGGGGAATCTACAAGGATGGTTTCTGCTGCCAACGAGCTTTCGAGGACGAGGCGTGCCTCCCTGGCTTGTTCTGAAGGCTAAGCTCCTGTTGGTACACGAATGTATTCACCGGGCTTTGAAAGTAGTCGTACTCTGCGGGGGTCAAACTGTGGTAGTGGCTTTCTTTGCAAGTACCTGAGGGCTTCGTTGGAGCCTATTGATTTGACCAACTCTCTGAATCCTTTGATGTATGCGTCTTCGAATTCGCCTGTGACAAGTTCTTGTTCTATTATTGCTTGACTCTCTTCCTCTGTCAGCTTTTTGCGTGCCCAAACTTTTTCCATAGTTCTATACAACTTCTTAATAGCCAGTGTGTAAGCTACCGCTTCACAAGTTTCATCCTCATGTGTACTTGTATCACCATGTGTATCTGTTTGTTTCCCTTGGCCATCTGTCGGTTCATGTTCTTGGGATTCGTGAGTGCCCTAGCTGGCTTCGTCATCGCCTTCATCGTCATCGGTTGTTGTTCTTTCATCATCAAAGCTAGACACAATCTGTCCTTGTGGCTGATCCCGGGGTGTGGTGGGATAGCTGGGCCTTTCATATTCTTGAGAAAACAGTTGTCCTTCTGAAAATTGGAACTCATTGGAGAATGCATCATGCATTTCAAAATCGAACGTTGTGTTCAGTGGCACTGCTTATTCTGCTTCTAAATGGGGTATTGGAAAAGATAACGCTTCTGCACCAATAGTGGTGGGAATTTTTGCTGCCGTAGTGATAGGTTCTGGGGTTGTGACTACTTGAGGTGCAATAGTACTGGTGGTGCCCTCCGTTACCACTGGTCTTGATAATCTGATACGAATAGGTTGTACGGTGGGAGTGGCTGTTGTCGGTGACTGCTTTGGAGATGGTTGTGGTGAGGGTGATTCCGGCACCTGAAGGCAGGGTATGGTTCCTCTCATGCGTTTTGAGGCTCTGCCTTTGCTAGACTTTCTAGCCTTCTTAGTGGTCCCTTTGAATGCTTTCAATTCCTCACTTGTCATGGCACGCTCAATCGGTAAGTCATACGCCAAGCACATATATATAATTCTCGTGAGCGCACAACATCCATTGATGACTTTCTTTCGTTCCCATCTATGTTGGGCCAAATAGAGCTGATCAATTATCCAGCTAGCTAGATCAACCGTTTGAGGTCTAGTACATGCTAAGTATAATCCAAACTAGATTCTTTTGTGGGGCATGGTAAAATGATCCTGAGCTGGGAAAGCAAAATGCTGCATGCATATCCGCAATGGCTTGGAGAGTTCAGGGGTTATAGCTGAAATATCCTCCCACTTAGTTACGTCACCACGTTTCATCGGCTCTGGAACTAGCCGTTCTCGCTCCGTCGGAGTATGCATTCCATGTATTTTGAGAGCTGCGCGAATTAAATCTTTAGACAAGTAAAACCTTCTGAATGGAGGGTCATTTACCAAGGATGGTAACATGAATGTGCCGAGTAGATCCTTGTTCTCTGAAGCTGTCAAGGTGGTTACTAGGTAAAAGCATCTGTAGAAATCGGGTTTAGGCAGAGGGTCACTAAAATATTCTGTAAATCCCGCTCGTGCCCAAACGTGCATTAAATCTTGGGTATTCTGTAGTCCTTCAAATTCTCGTGAAAAGAATTGGTACTTGGCCCATGTGCGAAGATCAAATGCCAAATTGGCCTCAAATATGAAATCAGCGTCTGCTAATGGTCTTGCTAGGCCTTGAAACCAGTGAGAATTACGATGAATCTTCTCAGTATATCCTCTAGGAGGATCGTCGATTGGCATGGGTCCTGGAAAACCTTGAAACTCCGGTGGTTGCATCGTCGGATGAGATTCCGCGAGTAATTCTCCAATATTGGCCATTGGTATACTGGGGCCAGCTTCTGATGGTCCTTCTTCGGTTTGCATGATGACTGATGAGCTAATGGAAAAGATCTGCTACAAAAGATTAGCACATTAGTATGGAAATTAATTATGATCCCATTAAGGTGAGACCGCAATCCCTTTCCATAACCGATGTGTAACCCGTGTAGCCAAGTGTCGTGAAGTGATTGATGCAATGATTCTTTGCAGAGCTAATGCAGGTCTCTAGACACCTACATGCTTCACATTATGCATACATTTCTTGATGAGCTTTTATTATGAGTGATGTGGGGTTATGGTGTGTGAATTTATACAAGGTTCAAATGTAAGTGATTTATTACAAGGATGAAGATTAGTTGAGGTGGTAGTGGTGTTAGACAATGGGTTAGGGGAAGTCTTCTAGACACGTTTCGGCATCCATTTCCTAAGAGTTTTTGAGCGGATGGTGTGTTTCTTCTGAGGGACAAAAGATGGTATCGTATGCGGTGTTATTGAAGGGTGAAGAGATTTCGGCGGGGTGTATAATACATGGCTTGGGTGTTGAACTATAATACATGGTTTGGGTACCCAAATCTGTGTGGGTGTGGGTCGATTGATAAGATACTTCTTGGCGATCCAAATCTGTAGAAGAAGATCGAGGGGACTTTGGATACTGACTCTGCTTCTTTTGAAACTTTGCCCTGTTCTTGTCGGCAATGTTGCCAATAGCCTGTGGTTGCTGTCTTTTTGGCACCCATATTTGTTTCGTGCCACTTGTTCTGTGATGTTGATACTGTTGCTTGCTTTGCCTCGTCTGGTGGTGTCGTCGGTCTGGGTTCCTCTGTTGTGGTTGACTTCGTGGTTGGGTGTGAGAGGTCCATTGGATGCGCTGCTTTGGAAAAGAAGGCAGATCCAACACTTGCGTGACCTGCCCATTAGGAAGTGATTTGTTCTTTATCTTTAATCTAGGCCAGTCCGCAGCAAGTTTGGAAGGATGGGCACCGCAGGGTGTTTTGCCCATAGGTCCGCTGATGCAACCCACCTGACCGCTGATTGTGTCCATCTGCCCTAGCAGTTGGGTAATTGCCCCTTCTAGTTTGCAGGAAGCCCCAGGGAAGATCTCCTGACGTCCTTCTGATTGACAACTCTATAGCCAAGTCCGAGTGGGTTGGTGTAGATGTAACGTGATTGATCTGACCAAAGATCTTCCGGTCCTCCGTCGCATGTATTTCATAGGGTCTAGGGTTACAAACCTCAGTCGGAATGCCGTTAGGGAAGTCAAGCGATATCACTCGCTTCTGTTCTAAGGTTCCAATCTGTAAGGAGCCTTGTCTAAGATTTAGGTCCATTGAGTGATCGTATAGCCAATCTTGGCCAAGGATTAGGTGTTCTATCAGGTCGTCATCATGGCACACTAGTAGCTTTGTTGTCATGGTCACATCCTTAATGAGGATAGGAAGGTCCACCTCACCCATGCAAGGGGTTTCCATGCCTCCTAGCCCTATGAGGTATGCCTCAATTGGCCGCATTTTTATTCCTGAATCCTTATAGTGGGACCATCTAATCGCACTAGTCGCAGCATCTGAGTCAATTAAAGCCCTGAGCTCTTGGCAAGGGTTGCCGTGCTCTAGCTTGACAGTAATGAATGGTCTCCTATCCACTATGCTAGGATGAGTGGTTGACTTTACTTGACACATGGCCATGGGATATCTGGGTGATGTTTCTAGATGGTTATAATGTTCTCTCCCTAGTCCTTGTCTTCTTAGCTTCATGCGCTTAATGCGTTCTATTGCTTCTGCCTGAGCTTCTGCTCGTATTTTATTTTCTTCCTCCTTATGCTTCTTTGCCAACGTGAGTCGTCTAAGCATATCCTCAGTAAGAGGTTCCTGATATAACTTGACTCTACATCCACTAATATAATTAGACATTATGTCTCCTTCTAAGGTGGCTAACTATATTGCTCCACTTGTCAAGAGTTTGTTAATGATCATAGGTCCATAACCTCGCTTTTCTAACTTACGTGCGTGTTGCTTTAGCGTATATACTAGAACTAAATCTCCTTCTTTTAGGCCTTTATCTTTCACATGTGCATCAAAATATGCTTTATGTCGCTTCTTCGCTGCATATATTCCTGCTGCTGCCTTTAGCCTAGTTTCTCCTAATCGTTCCAAGTCCATTATTCTAGCTGATAAATCATGGCTGGTCCACTGATGTTCTTGTGCAACCTTAAGGGTCGGTATCAAGAAGTCCAAAGGAAGCACAGCATTCTGACCAAAAACCATCTGAAAGGGAGTTGCATTGAGTACGGTCTTGTAGGCCACTCGATATGCCCAAAGAGCGTGGTGTAACTGTTTGTCCCAATCTGAACGTTTGTTGTTCACGAGTGTCGTCAGTACGTTACAAAGGATCTTATTAGTGCTTTCAGCTTGACCATTGGCCTGAGGATGATATGGTGCGGATTTCTTGTGAATCACCATAAAATCCTGTAACAAATATTCAATGACTTGGTTTAGAAAGTGAGTTCCGCGATCGCTCACTAACTCTATAGGCAATCCATATCTTGTAAAGATATTCTCAAATAAGAATTTTGCAGTTGTGTGTGCATCATTCTTTTTTGTGGCTTTTGCCTCTACCCATTTGGTAAGATAATCCGTGGCAACAATAATGTATTCCGCATGTGTACCTTTTGCAGGGGGGTTAATGGGTCCTACAAAGTCTATACCCCACTTAGAAAATGCACGTCTGCCCATCGTGGGTTTCAATGGCATTTCATCTCTGCGAGTAGGAAACTGAGTTCTTTGGCACATATCACATCTCTTTACATAGGTATGAGCATCCATGTGAAGAGTGGGCCACCATAATCTTGCAAAGAGGATGGCTTTGACTATCCTATCGGGTCCAAAATGACCTCTTGCAACACCTTGGTGTGCAGTCTCTAGTATGCTCAGATAATCGCTTTCATGAACACATTGTCTTAGATATCCATCTCGTCCTCTTTTGTATAGATTATCGCCAATAAGTGAATAGTCTTGAGCTTCCTGCTCCAGACTGCGTTGCCGAGCTAAGGTCATTCCTTGAGGGAATGTCTGCGTCCTCAAGAATGCCACTAACGGTTCACTCCAGTATGGTGTGAGAGACACGTGATATAACGTAGCATGCTCTACTGGTTGTCTTTCACAACAAACATGGCATTCTTTACACAACTTGTAGACATCTGCTTCCATCAAAGGCCAATATACTCCTAATCTATGCAGAGTCTGCAATGTACGATGTTTTGAATGATGTTGCTTTAGTTCACCTACATGTGCTAATTGCAACCAATTCGCATGGTCTGATTCATCTACACAACAAGCAAGAATCTTTTGATTATCCTGTTTATATATGCTTCCTGCTATGATTTGATATCTCTGAGATTTGGTAATCTCTCCTTCTTTGATCTTTATCCTAGGATTCTTGGGTCCGTATGTCAGAATAGGGACTATAGGCTTAGCCCAGTGCTATCTCGAGATTAAACAAATATGCATCTGGTAATTCATCCGCTATTCCTTGAGGAGCTTCTCCTGAGGTTAATCTCGAAAGGTGGTCAGCTCTAAGATGTGTCTTTCCTTTCCTGACTACCACTTCAAAATCATACTCCATGAGTAATAGAAACCAACGTATTAGTCGTCCTGTGTTACATGGTTTGTTGACTAGGTACAATAGGGCTTGATGATCTCTACAGAACTTGAACTTGTTTGCCAACAAATAGTGTCTGAACTTCTTTACTCCATAGATCATCCCTAATCCTTCTCGTTCCGTCGTGGTGTAATTTCTTTCTGCTGCGTTCAATTGTCTGCTCGCGTAAGCTATGGGGAGATCTATGTTACCTTCACTCGTGGGTTGTGCTAACACACATCCTATGGCATAATTGGATGCATCCACATGTACATGGAATCGCTTACTCCAATCTGGGGTAGTGAATATAGGTGCTGAGCACAAGCGTCATTTAAGTTCATTGAATGAATTTTCACATTCATATGTCCATTCAAAGTTGGTTAAAAGAGAGTACAAAGGCTTGGCTATGATTGCATACATGTGTATGAATCTCCTATAATAACCGCAATGGCCCATAAATTCTTGTACCTCTTTGATGTTCGTCGGCCTAGGTAGATCCGCAATTACCTTCACTTTTTCCTCATCCGTAGAGATTCCATTTTTTGACACAATGTGTCCTAGAATTTTGCCTTGTCTGACCATGAAAACACACTTTTCTGGGTTCAAACAAACCTGATATTCTTGAGATTTGTCAAATATTTGTCTTAACTCTGGGATATGCGTCTGCCTGATATTAGAATGAGCACATATGTCATCGACATATACTTCCAAACTCTTGCGTAAAAATTCCTTAAAAACATGACACATGAGTCGCTGGAAAGTGGCAGGTGCATTTGTGAGCCCAAAAGGCATTACACGAAATGCAAATATGCCCCATTCGGTGGCAAATGCCGTCTTGTGTTGATCTTCTGGAGCAATGGCTACTTGATTATAGCCTGAAAAACCATCAAGGAAGCTGTAAACTTCCTTGCCCGCAACTCTTTCCAATAAGTGTTCCGTGATAGGAAGAGGATAACTGTCTCTAATTGTGGCGGAATTAACTTTTTTAAGGTTAATACACACATGCAATTTTCCATTCTTCTTGGGCACAACCACAATGGGGGGATACCCATTCGGTATGCTCAATTTCGTAAATGAATCCTGCTTCTATCGAACGATCTATTTCCTCTTTAATCTTCGCAGCGTAGTTATCATTGTATGTGTACGGTTTCTGTTTTATCGGTTTTGCATCTGGAGTCATAGGGATTCTATGAGAACATATATCTGGATCTCCTCCCTTCAAATCTTTGTAACTCAAGCGAACACATCTCTATATTCACGCAATAGGGCAACTAATTCTTCTTCTTCTTCCTTCGTCAAATCATGCCCTATGTATGTACACTTTTCTTCTTCTCCTTCTATAGCAACTATTATTTTGTTGGTTTTCTCTCGGTTATCATATACTTGTCCGTCATTCGCCTTTCTATTAGGCATTCGTACCATGATTCTTCTATCTTCGATTTCATATTTCTTGAAGTTCTCGGGTACTTCAAACAAAGATTCTTCCTTTTCTAACATGGTTTCTTTCTTCTTTCTTTTCTTTCCTTTACTCTTAGTAGTCACTTCTGTGGCTAACCTCACCTCATTCGTAATTTCCTCGTGTCTCTAAGGGTGAGTTTCTACTTCGTAGAAATATTCTTCCTCTGATGCAAAGGGTGGGTCCATACTAATTGATTCTAAATCAAAATCGCTTGCATCCTCAAATGCATCAGTGTTAGGTTCACACTCTTCTAAAATTGCATCGCACATGATTGGCTCTATCGTGAAAACTGAAATATCATAGCCATCCTCGTCACAGTGGGGTGTCCATTTTTCTTCATTGATGGCTACGTCCATGGTTGCTAGGATTTCTGCCCAACCATGGGGTTCAAATTCTTCATCTGGGAATACTACAGGTGCGTATGCTGGGTCTTGAAGGGTTCGTGGATGTTGTTCTGCACCTAAGGTCCTTGCTTCTAACCTTTCTTCCTCTTGTTTGGCTACCTTACACATCCATAAATGAGTGTCCTCGTGCAACCATGAAGGATCTGACTCTAATGAGTGTACAGATTCTGTTTCTACTGGTGTCTTATGGATGGTATTCCATTGTATTGGGGGTACGTCTCTATGTGAATAGTCTTTAAGATTGACTTTGGTAGTCACTCCTGAATGTTGCAAGTACAAAGAATTAGTTCCCCAATCTTGTACAATTTGCAACTGACGCATGAATGGTCGTCCCAATATCATCTCATAAGCATGATTTTTAATAAAATCACAAATGGCGAAGGTATGCTCAAATTCCACACCACAAGTGGTGAGAGATATGCCTTCTAGTAAGCCTAATGGTTTTTCTATGTGTCCGTCAGCCATTTGTAGCTTCATCCTGGTAGGTTTGAGTGCTGGCTTACCCCAACGTTTCCATAAAGCGGTGGTAGCGATGGCTACTTCGGCTCCTGAATCTAAGATGGCTTTCATGGTGTAGCCCTGATGGGTTATCGGAAGATAAGTGTTACCTTCCTCTCCTTCGCTTACATCTCCAATCTTTTCTACGGGTATCTCTGGTACCTTATTTTGTGATCCTATTTGTGAGGGACTAGTAGCAAGCTCGGGAAATTGATTTGCTACATGTTGCCACAGTTCTGTTTTTACCTTTAACAACTCCTCTAGAGTGAGATTACACTGTACTTTGGTATTCTTGATCACTTCCGTGTTTCTAGGGATTACTGATTCTTCATTCCTCACTATTATCGTGGGTGCTCTTATATTAATAGACTTTGCTTCCCAAGGTCCTATGAATTGAGGTAATTCTTGTAAAGAATTAGATCCAAATCCTGTGTGTTCACTCAGTTGTTCCTCCTCTACATCATCGTATATAGAGGGGATGTCTTGGGGAAATTGTTCCTGCAAGTCGTCGATTTCTTGAATAGGAGGATGAGTTCCTTGTTCTTTTCTCCATTTCTCTTCTTGGATTTCCCTCAAAAATTCATGTGAATATTTATGTATGGAAGACAAATTGTCTTGACTTTCTGTATTGGGTACTTGAGACAGGGATGGTGCATTCTTTTCCTGTGGCTTTGGGACACTAAGATTCCTGTGTTGATCCTTTTTCTCTTTGCTTTCTATCAAATATTCTAGCCTCTCCATTAGCCCTTGAAAGTGTAGTTCCGGTTTTGCCATGTTATTCCAATTAAGATATCTAGAGGCTTCGAACAAAGCTTGTGCTAATTCTACCATCTTCATGCACAGTTTAGTCCTCTCAATTTCTAGATCAGCTCGAGGGTAGTTTTTGCTCATTTAAGCTACTGGAGGTCCCTCTTTTAATCTAGCCTGATATGCATGAAACATCATGTCTAGATTTTTTGGTATGGGTTCCGCTAGAACTGATCCTGATTTCTAAGCTGGATTCTCTTGATTCAATTCCTGTGAACTCAATTCTAGGATTTTGGCTCTCGACTCTTTTAAACTTCCTTCCAACTCAGTTATCTTTTTACTCCATTTTCTCTTAATTCTTTCTCTAGAATCTTTCCAAGATTTCGTCTTTTTGCTACTAGATTCTGCAACTTCACTACTTCCAGCTACTTTCTCTTGAGGAAGCTGCTGGTTCTGTAAGAGCGCCTGGGCTCTTGTTATAGCTTGGATAGGCACGTATGTAGGGTTGGTTCCATCTGCATTATTTACAATACCTATCACATTGATTGGTGTCACATTTGAAGCGTTAACTGGGTGCTTAGGACAATCTTTTATGATGTGCTCTTTACCACAATCGGCACAAAAGCCTTGTATGTTATAGTACTGTGATTGCCCTGCTATTGGAGGATGTGGACAATCCTTTATGAAGTGATCTCCTTGGCACCTAAAGCATGGTCCTCTAGGGCCCTGTGGTCTTTGCTGTCTTAATTGGGGCTGTGGGTTTGGGTTTGTGTACATCACATTAGCATAGTCTGGCTCCCAACTAGGTTCCACTGGTGGACTATCATAATGATATGTCTCCACATGTTCTGGTGACTCCGTGTAATATGCGGGTGGACTATCTACATGCGTAGAGTCAAAACTGTTTGAGTTCGGGTCACTCTCTGTGATCAAAAATGAAGAAGGCACTAAGGCCCTACTTAGGTTCTCTTCTGCAGCAGCGTACTTGACTGAGATGACATTCGCTGGTGGGGGTGGCTGCTGAGGTCTCTGTTGAGCCTGGTATGGGTAGTTCTGAGGAGGCCTATAGTAATAAGGCTGAGCGTTGTATTGGCCTTGATACCTACCTGGCTGTGCGTATGCTTGCGGGTAGTTCTGTCTCACGGTTTGCTTGTTGTATGGGCAGTCCTGAGCCGTATGATTCGTGTATCTTCTCTCAATTGTACAGTATTGGCCACTAGGGTTGGCTTGAGGTTGTGGTGCATTGGGGCACACATTTGCCATATGATTTCCACCATAGGTGTAACAATGCTTGTTTGTTAGTACCCTAGGTTTACTAGAAACTCCTAGTTTCTGAGCCACTTTTTCTGCTAGGTCTTCTATCGAGTTAGACAATTTTGTGGATGCTAGAGATGAACAGTCTGAGTCCTTATAGACCTTTGAGAGTTCCAACTCGTCCCCTAAGTTGTCCTCAATGTCTATACAAATTCTTACACACTGTTCTAGCGTTCTGGGTTCCTTCAAGTATACATAGGAGCGTAGTTTAGAGCTCAACAAGCCATCTAGGAACAATGACACTTGCTTGGCTTGTGAGGGTAGTTCTTGCATTGGACATCCTTCAACATATTGTCTAAACCTACGTCCCGCGAGTCTTACTGTCTCCTGAGGGGTCTATTTGAAGCTATGAATCAACGAAGACGTGTCATGTCTAATCCCACTTTTAGAGAATTCAGTGATGAATGACTCTAAAAAGTGATGGATGTCTCTAAATTGCCTCTGTTGCAGCAGTTGGAACCAAGTTAAAGCAGTATTCTTTAACGTTAGTCCAAATGCATTGTATTGCGTGAACATGTCTTCGACTTGTTCTGCTCTTAGTACTTGCTTGAATTCTGCAATATGGTCATAGGGATCTCCTGTCCCATCAAAGTAATTTTTCATGGATTTCACTAACTGAGTGGGTCTCAATATTCTTGCATGTTCACGTGGTCTAGGTAGAGGAAAATCATCTCTACCACCTGGTATTCCATGATCTCTTTGTCTATCTGCTCTATTAGTGTCCGTGGTTGTTCTATCTCTCCCTACGGGATGAGTGAAGCTTACTTCGGGTCTCTCTTTATTTTTCTCTCTTTGATTTCCATGGGCTGAGGATGTTCCTACCCCTTGTTGACTTGTATTCATGTTCGTTCTAGATGGAGGGAATACCAATTCACCTCTCCATGTGTATGTGTTTTTAGCGTGGTCAGGCACCACAAAGACTCTTTCTGAAGTCTCATCCAGGTATACAACCTTTCCAGGTGTATCCGGGTCCTTGAACTTGTATATTGTGATGATACCTACCTCACTAAGTAGTTCGGTCTTGTATCTCCAAAAGGCTTCATCAGTTTCTTTATTTACAAACAACTCTATGCTTCTATTGTCTTGAGGGATCCATTCTGGGATTATTACTCGTGTCAGTACAGATTTCCCTCTAGGTGTTCTAGGCTCTTCCAATGGTTCTTTTCCTTGAGATTTAGTTTCCATCTCTATCTGAATTACGCCAAACTCGTTGGTATTGTTTGGCTGCGTACTTAAGATGTACATTGTTCCTTCCTTGTCTAGGTACGCGTCTCTCTCAAATTTCACCACTGGATGTTTCAATCCAATGGGTTGATCGGGGTTGTGCATTTGCACCACTTGCCTTCGCAAACCATCCTCATAGATGCGAGCACCTAATCGGTTGGTTCGGAGAAACTCTAGTTGCGTTCTATAGGGTCCTTCTGGTTTTTCTAAATAGGCTACATTCGACCCTCCGTCTGGTCTTTCTGTGCTAAATGCCATTTCTGAATCGCTAGTATCTGAGCTCTCGTAGGGATAACTAGTGTTCAATTGTTGAGCCCATGATCGTGCAGTAGTTCTTACACTTGCCTTTGATGATCTAAGGCTTCGTCGGTCTGACTTACCTATATGTTTGCCCGATCTAAGGTTCATTAATTTTCTTCCTTGCACACTCAGTACACGCTCAGATCATCAAAGATTCTTTGTTATTATTTTCTTGATTCTTTTTAGATTTCTTTAGATTCTTGTCTTAATGTATGCGTCAGGAATTCGACTTTCCGTGGTACTTTGAGTTCTCGTTCCGTCAGACTTATGTTCTTTCCTTTAGGTTTTCGTGTCACACACCTTTACTTTAGTCTTGAACTTGATAAATTTAATTCTCTTGAACTTGAGGCGTTCCTATCGTCTTTGATCCACAATGCTAACGTTTATCCTAAGCTAAGAATTGACTGAGGGGGTTGAGTAATCTTCCAACCTCGAGTCAGCTTTTCTGGTTGCTCTGATGCCCAAGAAGCCGCGCTTCCCAAGCTTTATGCCCTTCACTACCTTGCTTTGGTTGTCTTTGATTGCCCTTGCTAGACCTGGAAAAATCCAATATTAGACCAATTCACAGTTGGATGATCAAGCACTTGAGTATATACACCTTTTAAGTCCCTTCCCTTTCGCCCAACTTTTCAATGCTTGCCCCTTGGCTTTCTAGTCCCAAACTAGGTCAACCTCAAAATAGCTTGTCTAAAAATAGACGTATCCTTTAAGAAAAAAACAGTTGAGTTCACGTAGTACTGGTCAAGAGCTTTCTAATGAGCTATTAAGCTCAAAAAATGGACTTCGGATGAAAAAGTTATGACTGTTCAAGCCCTAGGGGGGTAAAAAGTGACAAACATGTTTTTCTCCAAATATGAGCTAATGGGTCTCCTATGAGTCTAATCACCCAAAAATTTCCCAAAAGTACCCCCAAAATTGGCCAAAAAATGAAACCCTAAAATTGGCGATGGGGGTGCACAATCGCGATGGCGTGAGACAATCACGATGGTCTGGGACGTCGCGATGGCGTGAAGGTGAACAATCGCGATGGTCTGAAGTGCACGGTCGCGATGGTCCAAATTGTGAGCAATTGCGATGGTCTGAAGTGAGTGAACAATCACGATGGCTTGCTCAGGCGGACAATCGCGATGGCGTTAGTCAACGGTCAACGTGAACAATCGCGATGGTCCAAAGTGAACCGTCATGATGGTCATAGATGCGATGGCGTGAGCCAATCGCGATGGTACAAAATTCGAGTTGTCGCGATGGTGTAAGGGTGTCGTCGCGATGGAGTGAAATGTGAACCGTCGCGATGGTCTAGCTTGCCACGTGGCACCGTCGGCGCGATGGCGTGAGCCAATCGCGATGGTGTGGGGTCAACCGAACAGTCGCGATGGTCCGCGGATCATCGCGATGGTCCAAATGAACCGTCAGGATGGTTTGAGACCGTCGCGATGGTCCGGCCGAGCCGTCGCAATGGCGTGAGCCTATCGCGATGGTGTGACACAATCGCGATGGTCTGAGACCTTCGCGATGGTCCACCAAAATGAGAATTTTGCAGATGCATCTGTGGATTCGTGTGTGCGCTTGTGTCGCCTATCCCGTGGTGTGGTCACTTACCAAAAATTCCGAACTTGGTAGACCATCGCGATGGTTTGACACAGACGGAAATCTCTGACAGAAACTGAAAATTTTACCTTTTCCAAGCTTTCCTGATGCTCTTGAGCACTGTACCTGCAAGAAAACTCAAGAAGACAAAAGCACATGCAAGCACAAAAGCTCTCTCTCACTCTCTCGCATGCACAAATGAGGGGAAATGAGGAGAATGGGTGGATATGGTGAAATTTTTGATTTTTTTGGAGATGAAGATGATGATGCGGTGTTGAAGATGGAGTGTGGGGGAGGTGAAAAACACTAAAAACTAAGTGAAAACAACAACAAAAACTGAAATTTTTACCTTCCAACGCCACTTCTTGCTATACTCTTACCATCACACATTCGTCCTAGACTCGATCCCCGGCAACGGCGCCAAATTTGGTGTTGCTCTAGCACAATGGTGAGAACCACGTTAAGAAGCTCCACCTCCTTAATGTCAATCCACGGAAGAGATAGGAGTGATATGAAGATCGTGAATGTGAGATGAAGTGAGAGTGAAGGTTAGAAGCACAAAGATGCACACACACATACACACACACAATGAAGAGACAAGCAAGACACAATGGAAGGTGAGAAATCAACTCTATTGCTCAAGAACACTATTACAAGTTCAAAACAACTCTAAGCTCACACTATCCAACCTCAAAAATGAGCTCTCTAGCTCTTTTTATAGTTTCTAGACTTGTTTTGACCGGTTTCACATCTAGTGACCGGCATAGTTAAAAATTAGGTCCTAGATACTATTTGGAAGGGTAAACAGTGTCTAAAAATAACGAAAATTGATACGCTCATTCTACCTAAGCTCCTCAAACTCGACGACTCCTCGGCTTGCACAAAATGGAGCTAGAAATTAAGAAAAGGGTTTTTCTATGTTACATATGTTACATTAGTGTTAAAAATCACTATTGGAGGTTTTTGAAAAGTATTTCTAAAACATGATTCTTTGAAAAAAGATTCCACTAGCTCCCTGCTCTGTCGTTACATGCTTCCGCGTCTTCTATGCCTCTGGCTGCTTCCACCACCTTCTAACTTCTCCACTCTTTAAAGTCTCTAGTTCTTCATATTCTAGATCAAACCTTGGCATCTCTTCATTATCAATTTGAGCATCAACAATCTCTTCATCATCAGGAATTTGAATCTTTGATTTCCCCTTTCTTTGGGTCATGACTTCTTCATCACCTTCATGAACACTAACTATACCTACATACCAAGTACCTTGCTCATCAAATGTAAGATCCTTTGACACAAGGAATTGCTTTGTGGATGGACTCCACAATCTATAAACCATCTGCTTATCATCACAACCAATGAACACATACTTTTCAGCTTTAGGTTCCAATTTATGCATTAATTGAGATGGGACATATACATAAGCCAAACATCCAAAAGCTTGGCAATGACCTAAGTTAGGTCTCTTACCCCACCATGCCTCATATGGTTTCATACCATTCAGGACCTTACATGGAAGTCTATTAACAAAATAAGTAGGTGTATTCATAGCCTCAACCCACAAGTAATTAGGGAAATTTATCTCCTTCGTCATTGACCTTCTAAACTCAACAAGAGTTCTATTTCTCGTTTCTACTACACCATTTTGTTGAGGAGAGTACCTGCAAGTAACTTCCCTTTTTATACTTGAATTCCATAAGTACTCACTGAACTCATTAGACAAATAGTCTCCTCCTCCATGTGACCTAAGTCTCTTCAATTTTTTCCCTCTAATTCTCTCTGCATACACAAGATAATGTTTAAATGTATTGAACACCTCTCATTTATCTTTGATCACATATATAGTGACCCACCTGGTAGCATCATCAACATAAAATAAATAATATCTCAAACCATTAATGCTAAAGTCCTTTGATGGACCCCACACATCTGTATGCACCAATTCAAGCTTCTCTGAATACATAAACCCTTTCTTGCCATAAG